>JZKD02S1698904.1:221887-242207 GCA_000966675.3 Picea glauca
GAATGGAGTTGGTTTCTCATCCCCAACTTCCTCCAAGAATCTGGCCTCCAAAAAAGCCCAATATCCCCCAAAAATGGGATAATTCTGCTAATAATAGCCATATTAATTTAAAAAAAATTAAAACTGTTATGGAAAAACCCACTTTGGCATAGTTTGTTGGCATATTTGGGCGCATCCCCTTTCCCGGGCGCAGCCCCTGGATCCCTGGTCACATGTATCGGCATATGGCCGAGCGCTTTACGCGCTGGCCCCCGCGCATTGGCCCTAGCTCTGGTTCTATTGGCATGGGCATGTGCCCCGTGGCTTATCGGTCCAACCGCCCGCGCCCTTTTTGGTGGTAGCCCCGGGTTTTGTGCTGTGATCGCGTTGTTGGCCTAGAACCGAGGGCTATATGCATTAACCCCCACCGTTTTGGTAGCTATGACCCCGGGTCCTATGGCGGAACATAGGCCCACGAGCCAACGAACTTATCCAACAACCGCACATATTTAAAACTCTCGCCCGATGTTTATAGCCTGGTCATATGGCATGTGACCGAACCACGCCAACCGTTCAAAAAACTCGCTGTATAACACAACCACCAACAGTGGGGTGCCACGTGGCTGCCCATGACTGGGCCACGTGGCACCTCTTTCCACCAACCAGAACTTAACACGCATCATCTTTTGATTGGTACACATGTTTTGCCATGTAAGCCGTCGTACTGCCAACTGTCGTTTTGCCGTGCTGCCATGTCAGCGATGAAGTCACCTGGTGCCACGTGTCACCCTTTCAGTGGTGACACGTGTCACCCCAATATTGGTCCGACCGCATGCCAAAAGTGTCAAATCAGCATGCCACGTGGCACTCCCTGATGTCGCCACGTGTCCCATGTACGGACCTGCCACGTCATGCCACGTGTCAAACGCCCATTATCCCACGTCATCGTATGGTCGCCACGTCAATACTGACGTCATCCTGCCACGTGTCACCCTGTGAGTGGTGACATGTGTCACCTCAACATTGGTCCAACTGTACCCTGAAAACGCCAAATCCGTGTGACACGTGTCGCGTCCTGGTGACGCCACGTGTCCTTCCGTACGGACCTGCCATGTGTCACCGTCTGAATTCGCCACGTCAGTTGTACGACCTGCCACATCAGCCATACGGCCTGCCACATCATCTGTACGGCCTACCACGTGTCACTATACGGACGTGCCATGTGTCCTGTCCAGTCAGCATCCAAATTTTTGCCTGTTTGACTTTTCGGACAGAACGCGATATCTTCTCCATACGGACTCCGTTTGACATAAAAATTATACCACCGGAATCAGGAAGATGAGACGGACGCAATGACACAGGTTTCGTCGCATTCCGAGCACTTTCATTTTTGAGCATTTTTCAAGCCCTATCAGGCTTCTGGATCTGTTTTCAGATCAGGAAGTGTTCTCAACATTGGACTATCAACCTTAGGAAAATAATTACCTAGGTGAGTGTGTAATATCTCCAACACCCCCCCTGAACACTACTAGGATGTACATGATAAATGGGTTCTACAACCAAGGCCATGTTAGGTACCCATTGTACAATACATATAAGAATGAAACACTGAAAATAGAGGAAAGAGGGAAAACCTCATGGGAACCCCCCCGCGCTCAAAGTACAATGTATCAAAGGAAAAGAAGAAGAAATAAAGGCAGTTGCTAAGAAATTGTGTCCTTCACTCCAAGTCGATCGCATAGGAAGTGGAACTTATGCTCAATAAATGTCTTGGTGAAGATGTCTGCAGTATGTTCAATGGATGGATAGTACTACAAATCGATGATCTTGTCATGTACCATCTCTCTGATGTAATGCATATGGATCTCGATGTGTTTGGTATATTGTCGTTGTATTGGGTCTCTACAAAGCTTGAGAGTACTCTGATTTTCACACCAAATGACACTAGGACGATGAAATTGGATGCCAAGCTCGGTGAGGATGTTATGAAGCCAAAGTGCTCGAATAGTATTGATTGCTCCTATGTACTCGACCTCTGTTGACGATAGAATAATAACTAACTACTTTTTGCTCGAACAACATATGGGTTCATAACTAAAACTAAGCATGTACCCAGATGTGGACTTGCGATCTGTGTTATCGCCAACCCAATAAGAATAAGTGAAACCCATGAGATCCAATGCACAATGTGCTACATAGTGGAACCCATAACCTGTGGTGCCCTTAGCATATCTAAGGATGTGCTTTGAAACCTTCCAATGTAGCTCATGCAGCTCTTGCATGTACCTAGAAACTGCCCCTACTACATAAGATATATTCGACTGGGTGTGAGTGAGACATAGAAGGCTCCCCACAAGTTGTCGATACAAGGTGTTTCCCACCACTGGTGTATCCCTGCCATCCTCAATATGCATCGTACATAGAAAGGGTGTGGTTGTTGACTTGCAGTTCGTCACATGGAATCTAACCAAGAGATCCCAAGCATACTTATTATAATATATCTTGATGCATGAAGCATCCTAAATGATCTCGAGATCAAGGAAATAATGCATTGGACCCATGTTCTTCATAGAGAACTTCTCGTGCAAAATGTATTTGACCACAACAATTGTTGAGGTTGAGCTTCCTATGATTAGGAGGTTATCAACATAGAGAACTAGGATCAACAATGTTAGGGTCCTAACCTGCACATAGGTAGAACAATATATTTGGATGTAATAAAGGTCAATATTAATAAGGCCTTTCAATAAAATAGAAGAAGGCGGATGTAAGAACACCTAATCGAAGCTTCCGCTTCTAGAAGGATCTTCCTCTAGATGCTTTTTTTTTAGTATAAATAGGAGTCAAGGGTATGAGAACCCTAGCTTGGAGATTATTGTAATAGAGCGTTGCTCGACTGGAGGTTTCCCCCTCGAAGAGGCCCATGAACATTTCTCTCTGAATCAAAGTGTTATTTATGTTGTTCTTCTTATATCATTTCTGTGTTATTGTGGAGATTATGTTGGTTCTATTACTGTTATTCTGCCATTTCTAGCATTTTATTTATGTTCTGCATACTTTTTATATCTGGTATATTACAAGTGGTATAAGAGCACTTTCCTTGGCAGAAATTGTGGGTAATTTTTTTTCCAGGGTAGAGACGTATTCTGGCATCTTTAAGCCACAAAGATCTGTCATTACATGCATAAATCCGCGATTGAGGGATTCATACACATAGGAAATACAAGTGGTTCTTAAGCGCACATCTGTTGGCCACCCTAGTAACCCATGTTGGTACCCCTTCGGGTGGTAGCGCATCAGACAACACCTATGTATGGATCAACCTAGATTTCCTGAAGCCCTCTTTAGATAAACAGATTGGTCACCTAGCTGTTATAGTGTCACCGAGAACAACACTCGGGAAGATACTCTCTAGTACCTGGGTAGTCGGGTAGTACGACTAAGGGTACCGTCTATCCTTCTTAGTTAGTGCCATAAGATATTGGGTCGAGTACTATTGTTGGACCCCACACGTATATCAGAGAGCTATAGCACAAGGAAAACCCTTGTCTGTAGAACCCTCGAATACCTAACCCTTGGGGATAGAAACATAAACAAATTTAAATAGACAATATCTATTGTCGCACGACTGTGTTTGGGTTGCCAAATCACTACACAGTGCGTCCTGGTTAAGCATTTGTGCATCTCATCACTGCAGTATTATGGAAATTTTTTCACCATTATTTGAGACCTATCCCATTGGCTTCATCTCTTCGCCCTTATCACCTTCATACATATCATTTTTCAGAAGAAAAAAAAATTGACCCCACCCACCCCTTTTCAGTTCCCTCGTCCTCATGACCCATACCCAAAGCCAAGACTTGGAATTTCGCTTCAATACCTTGCAATCTAGTCTCACCGAGACCTAACAAGAAGTGAAACACCTCAGTGCCAATGTTGTCGCCATCAATACAACCATGCAATCCTTAATGGAGGAAATCAAACAAGAACTGACCACCCAGCTTGAATCTATCTTTTCGTCACTCTGCACCAAGCTTCATATCCCTACAGATGACCCTTCCTCTGATGCACCTCTAAAGACTGAAGGTGAAAATTCTTCTCATTCCCATAACTTTCAGCACCATCACTTTCAACGTGACCTACGCCTTCTGCGGGTGGATGTGACCAAAATTGATGGCTCAGACCCCACTAGTTGGGTAACCCAAATGGAACATTATTTCTCTTTATACAACATTACTGATGATTTGGCCAAACTCTGGTATGGTGTTCTCCATCTAGATCAAGAACGTTGGCAATGGTGGCAATGGAGAAAAAATTCTCGTCAAGGGTATATTGCTTGGACACACTTTGTGGCAGAGCTTTATGAATGCTTTGACACTGACACCAACCATTTGGGCCATTTGACAAAGTTGAAACAATCAGGAACAGTGGAAGACTTTATAGCTGCCTTTGAGCGCCTGGCTTTTTGGACAGAGGGCATGTCTGATGCTTTTTTCTAAGAGTGTTTTATCAGTGGCCTCAAGGATGAGATTCAGGCCCATGTCCTCATGGCTAGGCCTCAGAGTTGGGTGGAGGCTACTAAAAGAGATAAAGAAGCACATCAGGTTGTATCTTCTCAAAATCGAAAACCCTCCTTTATCCCTTGCCCTAAACTAGTAAATCCCACTACTCCCTTCGCTCCACTAAAGATCCAAAAATTGACCCGGGCTGAAATGGTTGAACGCCAACTCGAAGGACTTTGTTATAACTTTGATGAAAAATATTTCCCGAGCCACAAGTGTAAAGAACAAAATCTTTTTATGGCCATCTCAGAGGATATCTCATAAGAGGATTTATAAAATCCCTTTGTGTCTGAGTCACCTAAATCCACTGACATAACCCCTCCCTCAGACCCTCTCGAAGTAGAACCAGTCATTTCCCTCAATGCTCTCACTGGCTTCTCAGCTCCCCAAACCCTCAAGCTAATCGGTTACATCAAGCATTGGAAGGTCATCATTTTGGTTGATAGTGGCATCACCCATAATTTTATTCATTGTCGCATTGCCCAAGAAACTCATTATTACATCCATGTTGTCAATAATTTCCAAATCATGATTGCCAATGGTGGTTCCATGAAATGTGGAGGGAATTGTGAAAATGTGTGTCTCCAAATTGGTGACTACCACCTGAAATCCCATATGTTTGCTATCGACATGGGAGGTTGCGACATTGTGTTGGGTACAGACTGGCTAAGGACTTTGGGTCCCATTATCATGGATTTTAAAGACTTAACCATGCAATTCGACTAGGAGGGCCACCAATATAAGTTCCAAGGCATCACCGTTGGTTCACCGGAGATCATTAGTTCCCATCGCATGGAAAAGATGCTCAAAAAAGGTCATTCTAGTGTTATCGCCCAACTCCATGCCATACAAGCAACAGAGACACCCTCGGTCTGGAAATACCTCCAAGCCATCCTTTCTAAACATCAATTGGTATTTTCCACTCCCCAAGGACTCCCTCCTTTCCATGGTTTTCATGATCATTCCATTCCCCTTGTACCCAGAAGCCTTCCCCCCAATATCCATCCATATTGTCACCCCTTTTCCAAAAAAATGAAATTGAGAAAATGGTCCAGGAACTCCTTAATGCAGGCGTTATACGCCTCAGTACAAGCCCCTACTCTTCTCCTGTGGTCATGGTCCTGAAGAAAGAAGGTTCTTGGCGAATGCGTCCTAACTTTCATGCCCTCAACAAACTTACCATCAAAGACAAATTCCCCATTCCTGTCATTGATGACCTCCTGGATGAATTGAGTGGCGCCCAATTCTTCACTAAACTTTATCTTCGTTCAGGCTACCACAAGATACGCATGAAAGAGTCAGACGTTCCCAAGACTGCCTTTAGAACTCATGAGGGTTGCTATGAGTTTTTGGGCATGCCCTTTGGCTTGTGTAATGCCCCCTCCACCTTCCAAAGCCTCATGAATCATGTCTTTCATCCTTTTCTCCTCCATTTTATCTTAGTTTTCTTTGATGATATCCTCATCTATAGAAAAACTTGGACATACAATATTGCTCATGTGGATCGAGTTCTCCATCTACTCTCTCAGCACCAACTTTTCCTAAAACAGTCTAAATGTGCTTTTGGCACCTCAGAAGTAGAATACTTGGGTCATCTGGTTGGCAAAGATGGTGTCAGGGTGGATCCTAAAAAGATTGAAGCTATGCAAGATTGGCCTCACCCAAAGACTCTTAAG
Organism: Picea glauca; assembly: GCA_000966675.3. Taxonomy (NCBI): domain Eukaryota; kingdom Viridiplantae; phylum Streptophyta; class Pinopsida; order Pinales; family Pinaceae; genus Picea; species Picea glauca. The sequence continues at coordinate 228,105 of JZKD02S1698904.1, forward strand.
AGTTTGCGTGGCTTTATGGGCTTAACAGGGTACTATCGCAAGTTTGTTAAGAATTATGGGAAGATTGCAGCACCTCTCACTGCTCTCCTAAAAAAGAACTCATTCACTTGGACTCCATCCGCTTCTCAATCTTTTCAAACCTTGAAGATGGCCATGTGCACCACTCCAGTCCTCGCCCTTCCCGATTTCACAAATACCTTTGTGTTGGAATGTGATGCCTCAGGGAAAGGAATCGGCATTGTTCTTATGCAAGAGGGTCGACCTTTGGCCTTTACTAGCAAGCAACTATCTGAAAGAAATCTGGGCAAATCCATCTATGAAAAGGAAATGTTGGGTATTCTGCATGTCGTTGATCTGTGGCACCCTTATCTATTGGGGCAACGTCTCCAAATTAAGACAGGCCATCAAAGCCTCAAGTATTTTCTGGAACAACGCATTTCCTCCCCAAAACAACAAAAATGGGTGACTAAACTCTTTGGATATGATTATGAGATCATTTACAAGAAAGGAAAAGATAATGTGGTTGTGGATGCACTGTCCCAAAAATATGAAGATGAAGGATCCCTTTTTTCTCTTTCATTGATTGTACCATATTGGCTCCAAGCCATTCACCAGGAATGGATACAAGATCCCAAAAGTTCATAGTTGATCCACCAATTGCAATCCAATGCTCCAACTTCCCCAGGGTACTCTTGGCTCCATGATGAACTTTGATACAAAGGCCATTTGTATTTAAGTAAACAATCAAAGCTTAAATCCACGATACTTTCTGATCTTCATGCTACACCCATAGTAGGGCACTCTAGGTTCACCAAAACCTATGACAGGGTCAAACATTCCTTTTTCTGGGATAGTATGAAACAGGAAATTCATAATTTTGTAGCTGAATGTGATGTGTGTCAACGCAAAAAGGGAGAAACAATCAAATCTCTGGGCACACTACAACCGCTCCCGATTCCACCTGCTATTTGGAAGGATATCTCTATGGATTTTATTACCGGCTTATCCAAATCAGGAAATAAATCTGTCATCATGGTGGTTATTGATCGCCTTTCCAAGTATGCTCATTTATGCGCCCTTCAACACCCGTTTACAACATCCACGGTGGCTCAAATATTCATGGATCAAGTCTTCAAGCTTCATGGCATTCCGCACTCTATTGTTTCTGATCGCGACCCAACTTTCACAAGCAATTTCTGGCAATAACTATTCAAGATACAAGGCACTAAATTGCATCTCAATACAACTTATCATCCCCAAACTGATGGCCAAACAGAAGTTGTCAACAAGTTTTTGGAAACATATTTGAGGTGTTTTTCCTCGGAAAAGAAAAATCAGTGGGCTCAATGGTTACCCCTAGTTGAATGGTGGTACAACACTTCATACCATATAGCTACACGCATGACTCCTTTTGAAGCGGTATATGGATAGAAGCCAACTTTAGTTCTCTCATACTTACCGAGTGCCTCGAAGGTCTAGGTGGTTGACCTAACACTTACAGCTCGAGAGGCTATTCTCAGTACCCTCAAAGAGAATTTGGTCACGGCACAGAATCGCATGAAGCAACAAGCAGATCAAGGTCGCTCTGAACATCAATTTGCATAAGGGGATTAGGTGTTTCTTCGACTGCAACCTTACAAACAAACTTCCCTCAAGGTCGCGCATTGTTAGAAGCTAGCGCCCAAATTTTATGGTCCTTATACCATTCTTAAGCGTGTGGGACAAGTAGCCTATCAGTAGCTTTTCCCAACCATTCGAAGCTACATCCTGTTTTTCATGTTTCATGCTTAAAGAAGGTGATTGGAGCTAAGTGCCAAATTCAAACCAACCTTCCAGAGTTAGCTGAAGAAGGATCCATTTGGCTACAACCAAAAGCATTTTTGGACCAGTGTGAGCGTCGCCTACGTCAGAGAACCATCAAGGAAGTGCTAGTACAGTGGAAAGATACAACTCCAACAGATGCCACTTGGGAACCAACTACCATTCTGCAACAACTTCCTCATCTCAAGCCTTGAGGACAAGGCTGTTTTTAAGGGGGCAGACATGTTAGGTTCCTAACCCGCACATAGATAGAACAATATATTCGGATGTAATAAAGGTAAATATTAATAAGGTCTTTCAATAAAATAGAATAAGGCGGATGTAGGAAGACCTAATAGAAGCTTCCGCTTCTAGAAGGATCTTCCTCTAGATGCTTCTTTTTTAGTATAAATAGGAGTCGAGGGTATGAGAACCCTAGCTTGGAGATTATTGTAATAGAGTGTTGCTCGACTAGAGGTTGCCCCCTCGAAGAGGCCCATGAACATTTCTCTTTGAATCAAAGTGCTATTTATGTTGTTGTTCTTATATCATTTCTATGTTATTGTGGAGATTATGTTGGTTCTATTACTGTTATTCTACCATTTCTAGCATTTTATTTATGTTCTGCATACTTTTTATATCTGGTATATTACAAACAAGGATTCTAAGGTACTCATCATGTAGATGTTTGGATATGATTTTCATCTAACAAATTATTGAGAGAGAAAGTAGGCATCCATCTTTACATACCATGCTCTAGGCGCCTGCTTGAGGCCATAGAGGGACTTCTTCAGTTAACATAATAAGGATGAGTTTTGAATGAACCCTTGTGGTTTCTCCATGTAAATATCCTCTGAGATATACTCATGAAGAAAATCATTCTTCACATCCATCTAGTGCAATTCCCACCCCCTTGCTATTGCAATGTCAAGAGCCAATCAGATGGAGTCCATCTTTTCTATAGGAGAAAAGGTATCGTCATAGTCTATCCTATGAATTTGTTGAAATTCTTTAGAAACCAATCTTCCCTTATACATGCTCACTTGTCTGTTTTCTTCCTTATTGGTCCTATAGACCCATATGCATTTGAAAATCTTCATGTATTAAGGAAGCGAAACTAGATCCCAAGTATTGTTCTCGGGGAGAGAGTTATACTCATCCTGCATGGCGACTTCATAGAAGGGATTCTCTGTAGCATCTGCATAGGTCTGTTGGTATGAAGCTAGAACCATATAGAAATGCATGAGAATCACTAGTTTGATAGTTGTGAGAGCATGAGGAGGATCCTCAAACTGAGACCTCGTCCTCCTCTGATATGTTGGATCCCCCACAAGGTCTCTTGCTACATGTAGGGTGGTCTTTTCCAACTTGGGAATCTGTGGTGGCTCAGCATCTGCATGTTGATCATAGACATGCTCATCATATTTCGAATAATATTTGGAGCTCAGATCTGAGCCATGATCCGAGTGAGTGGAATCATCGTCACAGATGTCTAGTGCAGGCAATGGTATAGAGGTATTTTCATGTGGCTCCGATGGAGCATGCAAGGGAGTTTCATCAAATTGAACACTATGCTCAATGATGAGCCTATCAGTAGAGGGATCAAGCAACCTATAACCCTTCACACCATCTGGATATCCCACAAATATGAATGCGGTACTCTGCAGATCTAATGATTTCCTCTTTTCAGAGGGTACGCAGCCCCATGCACGTGATCCAAATATTCGAAAATGGGTGACTTCTGGTTTTCTACCACTCCATGCCTCAAAGGGAGTCTGGTCCTTGACAAATCTATGAGGAGATCTGTTCTGAATTTGGTTGGCATGGTTAAGTGCCTCGGCCCAAATCTTGGGCGATAGAGATCTTGCATGCAACATGAAAGTGGCCATCTCCTTGAGGGATATGTTCTTCCTCTCAACTACTTCGTTCTACTGTGGAGTGTAAGGTAATATGTGTTGCATTTGTATACATGCCTCTGAACAAAGATCTTATACATCTTAGTTCACATATTCCCCCCCATTGTCTATGCAGAGGATTTTGATCTTTCTCCCGGATTGAGTCTCTACATGTTCTTTGAAGTATTTGAGATGCTCAAAAACCTCATAGTTCTTTCTAGGAAAATACACCCAAGTGTATCGAGAGAAATCATCAATACATGTAAGCACATACCTTTCTTTTTTAATGGATGGATGAGGAAAGGGTCCCATCAAATCATTGTGGATGAGCACCAAAGGAGTGGAGACCCTCCAAGCCTTCCCTTTCTCAAACTTATTCTTGGGATGTTTTCCAAGAACACATACTTGAAAAACTCCTTTGGAAAAATGCATGTTGGGAAACCTGGTGACCATATCCTATTTGCATAGTTGTTGCATGTATTTGAAGTTTAAATGGCCGAATCTCTCATGCCATAATCTACTAGTATCATCAACATGCGTCAGTAGTAACACAAAATCATATTTAGCAATGAATTTACTGAAAGTATACAAATGAGATTGGTGGTTTACCTCAACGACACTCGTGGAGTTATCACACAAATCAGATATGGTTAAATAATCATGTGTGAATTCCACCCTTTTTCCTATACCAAAATGTGTTATCTAATAAATGAAGAGGAGATTTGCGGAGAGTTTTGGAACATGCAAGATGCAGTTCTCAAAAATTTCATATTGGAGTTCTACTCTCCCTTGGCCAATGACCTCAATTGGGGTATCATATCCCATGAGAATGGGAGGACATGTGCATGCAAAAATAGAAGCTAAAACATTCTTTGTTGCTTCCATATGGTGGGATACACCTAAATATAAGATCCATGCATTAGGAGAAGAGTTAATGGAAATCAATGCATGATAGTTACCTTGTTTGGCTTGATCTTCCGGTTTCTTCTTGGCATCTTTGGGAATGTGATCCCCAAGGTTGTTCTTCTGAAGAATCCACGCCATATGATCATATATTTCTTCATGCGTGCACTCGGGATGATAACCACAATTGCAGTAACCACATTTGGTATTCCCTTTCTTTCCTTTTCCACCTTTGGAGCCCGAGGAATCATTGAAGGGTTTGGGGTGCCCTTCCTTCTTTGGCTCTACATGCACCTTTCCCTTGCCTTTTTTCTTGGTCTTCAGATTGCATGTGTTGTTACTCTCATGCACAACAAGTGCATGCGCATTGGATCCATTTATTATCCACATATTGGTGAGCTTGTCTTTCTCATGCGTGAGGGATTCAATAAAATTATTTAATGTCAGCATTTTCCAAGTAGATTATGAAGTTAATTTGTTTGTATGGAAAGATGAGACAAAAACAACATAATCTAGCCAATTTTTTCCATAATAGAAAGGATTAACTGATTGTGCTGAGTGGATTTGTCTATTCCACATCCCTTTAGATGAAGGAGGAGGGACTTTAAATTTGTAAAGAAGTCCTAGATGTTATCAAAATTCCTCAGATCTAAGGAATTTAGCTCGACCTCGAGCATATGGCCTCTCATGTTGTCCTGTTTTCCAAAGAGATCCTCCAACTTTGTCCAAATCTCATCTAGTGTGGTACAAGCTTCAATGTGAAACAAAATCTCGGGGGACATAGACACACAGAGGAGTTTGTAGGCCTCATCCATGTGGTTGAGATACTTTTTCTTCTCAATAGCATAAGTTGGTTCAATCTTTGTCTCTGCATTGAAGGGTTTGGGGTACCCTTCCTTCTTTGGCTCTGCATGTGCCTTTCCCTTGCCTTTTTTCTTGGTCTTCAGATTGCATGTGTTGCTTCTCTCATGCACAACAAGTGCATGCACATTGGATCCCTTGATTATCCACATATTGGTGAGCTTGTCTTTCTCATGCGTGAGGGATTCAATAAAATTATTTAATGTCGACATTTTCCAAGTAGATTATGAAGTGAATATGTTTGCATGGAAAGATGAGACAAAAACAACATAATCTAGCCAAGTTTTTCCAGAATAGAAAGGATTAACCGATTGTGTTGAGTGGATTTGTATATTCCACATCCCTTTAGATGAAGGAGGAGGGACTTGAAATTTGTAAAGAAGTCCTGGATGTTATCAAAATTCCTCATATCTAAGGAATTTAGCTCAACCTTGAGCATATGGCCTCTCATTTTGTCCTGTTTTCCAAAGAGATCGTCCAACTTTGTCCAAATCTCATCTAGTGTGGTACAAGATTCAATGTGAAACAAAATCTTGGGGGACATAGACACACAGAGGAGGTTGTAGGCCTCATCCATGTGGTTGAGATACTTGTTCTTCTCGATAGCATAAGTTGGTTCAATCTTTGTCACCATAGTAATCTGGTACAAGCCTTTGCATCTTAGCTGATGCAAAATTTTCAGCTTCCACTCGAAGTAGTTATGAGGTGTGAGAAGTATTTCTGACGAGTAATCCATATTTTCTAACATCATCTTCCTCCTATACCTGCAAATAGAAATGCTTGTGCACTTTGTCCTAGCAATCAAGGCTCTGATACCATGTGAAGTTTTCACAACAAACCTATCTAGTAGAAAATGAACACACAAATCTTGTGTGTGTGAGAGAGAGGAGAATAGAATGAAAGAATTGTATTAACTGTTGAGTAAAATTGTAAAATACACATGATATACTTTACATGGCTAAGTGAAGTCGCCATAGTAGTGATTTAGAGAGATCTAGACACTTATCGACAGAAATCGAAGTAATCTTCCACCTTGTCCTAGTTAATTGATCCATGCAATCATCAATTAATTGAGTCATAGGTGTAGAAGTGAGAGAAACACATGCAATTGCTAGTGATAAAACCGAGGTTTCCATGCATGAGTGACTTCCACTAGTCTAAATGAGTGTAAGTGACTTTGAATTGAAGAGGAGCGCCCTATTTTGTAGGAGAATATTCACATCTAAGGAAGTGTTCTCAACATTGGACTATCAACCTTAGGAAAATAATTACCTTGGTGAGTGTGTAATATCTCCAACATGAATTGCGTATGAAAATTATGTACCTTGTAAGATTAAGAAAAATTTAATGGTTAGTAGTATGCAAAATTAAATTCTTGCAAGTTAAGGAAACTTGATTTCCATCGTGAAATCTAGTTAAAATCATCCCTTGAATGATGATTATCCAATATGAGCCTTCAATGACAATACAAAGACATGCACAATTTTGATGGACATATTCTCTTTCTCATGCTTGTGCTTTAATTATTATTTCATGATCAATTAGTACATTTATCCTTCTTTAATCGATATATTAAGTTCTCCCATTGAATGATGCTTCTTTTTGTAGTGAAAGTTGAAGAATTTATTGAATGCAAGTGGATTGATTATGTTTGAATACTTTTTAAAATGAAGCATGGTTGATTGTGTGGTCTAACCAATTTTATTTGGCAAGAAGTGATTGGCCTAGGAGCAAAACCACAACAATAACTCTGTTGGCATCACTATTTGGCGAAAATGACCCTTAACCACCATGATTAATATATAACGATAGGGAATCATCTTTGATTGATTATATTTGTTAATTATGCTTATGAAAGTCGAATTGATTTAATCTTTATTCAGACTTTGGTTTATTGATTGTGACACTTGAATCGTGTTTTAGTTATGCTTGGAACTTGTGAAAACATCTCAATCCCTGGTCAAAAAAATAAATACCTCAATAATTTTATATGTGTTATATTTTATGAATAATGTATAAGTGTTGCTTGATTGTTACATAACTATATAGACACTTAAAGCATTCAACATGGAATGAGGCTAGTCTCGATATTGTCAAATTTGTCAAAGACTTTGTGAAATATTTAGGAGGAATATTTGGAGTTGATGATTTCGGCTAATTCTCTTTTTACCAAATGTGTAAAAAGAAGATCATATAAGATCAACTACATTGATTCATAATCTCATAAAATTTGTGTCTTAGTAATGAATGCAAGTTGCTTTTTGTTTGCAAGTTGAAACCAGTGTTTTGCTTCAATAAAATAAACATTTTTTTAATAAAACTTCGTAACTAACCAGTTACACGTACTCAATAAAATAAACAATTTCTAATAAAAATTGGTTCATATATGACGTCACGTCTCGTTGGAAGACGCTTTTTTTTGACAGGCCACGTGTCGGACACGCTTTCAAAGCTGGCTCCGGTTAATCAGAAAACTAGGGAGTCGGCCGCGCGCCGATTTATTCGCTACCTGTTTTTATTTGCCCCGTGGAAAACAAAGCAAATATCTTGTACGATAAATAACCACGTGGCAAAGTTTACACTTTTCAAAATAAATGTAGAACACATACAATGGACCAATCCTTTTTATTTTATTTTAATAAAAAGAACGGTGGACATTGGACTTGCAAGGTTGGAACTTCAAAATAAGTATACCCCGTAATTTCACAGATTTTAGTATTTAATTGAATGTCTCTTCATTTCTGTGATGAGCATGCTACTTTTCTAGTAATTATATTTTACTGTAAAATATTCCATTACAACAAATTAATCGTCAGATTCCATTTCTAATTAAGTTTCTATTCCATGAAAAAAATAGTGTACAAAACGGTCAAGATTGAAACAAACAATTTAATCGTCAGATTCCATTTCTAAGTGAGATTTTATTTAAGAAAAATAAAAAACAAAAATATCAGATTCCATTTCTAAGTGAGATTTTATTTAAGAAAAAAATAAAATAATAATAATAGAGTAAAAAGGAGGACAAAAATAATAGAGTAAAAAAAATAATTTTAAAGTGATTTTTGATGAAATTTGTCGGTCAATAATTTAATATTTTAGGTATATGGTTTGATCGAAATAAATAAATGTTATCATACTATTAATTTTTAATATTTTATTTTGTTTAATTTTATAATATATTTTTAAATTTATTATTTTAAATTATTAATATTTTATTTTATTTTATTTTATAATATATTTTAAAATTTATTATTTTTAATTAAAATCATTAAAATTTAAAAATAATTTCATCAATATTTAATAACAATTACATTTTTAATAATTAAAAAAGATATTTTTACAATAAATTTATAATATTTTTTTTTTATAAAATATAAAAGTATTTTTTTATATCTATATTTTTAATTTTATTAAAATAATATTATTGATTTACCTTTACTCTATATGTCTTTGGGGAAGTTGAAGTTAGAAAAGGAAACAAAGCATTCTATATCATATCAGATTACATAAGTGATTTGAAATTATTTAAGATTGATATTAAATAAAATCATATAATTTGTTTTATATATATATATATAAGTAAATGATAACATTTGAATCTCTCCCTTAATAGTCAGAGTCATAAAAGATAAGATGAGTTTGTTCACTATGATTAAAGAATCACCTTGCTGAAAATCAAATTAAAAAAGGTTCGATTTTTGCATTTTAATTATTTTTTAAAAATAAAAGATTAATGTGACAAAAAAATAAGTATTTAATTTACAAATATTAAAAATTATTAAAAAAATATTGATGATGTTGATGATTATTATTAATGTTTACTAAGACTCAATTGATATATTGGACCTTAAGAGGGTAAGTGATTACTTGTGATTTTTTATAATTTTGTTTTTGTGCTCAGACCATAGTTTTGTTGAGTTAAGAGGTTAGGAAGGTTGCTAGTGTGACAAATATTTTGAAAATGAGATCTAATTTGGGTATAGGTTGAACAATCTAAGAGAAAGTGCTTTTCATCTTCAACCTTTTTAGTGTCACAAAGGTGACACACTCTTTCATCCCATGGCGTTTTAGGAATTGACCAATGCCCAATTTCACTATGGAGCTCGTGAGAATTTGTTCTTATCTTAGCAGTGCTTATGTTTTTCTTTACACTTGTCAAAACTGATACATAATTTTGATCTTCTAGCTTTTCATCTTCAACCTTCTTAGTGTCACAAAGGTGACACACTCTTTCATCCCATGGTGTTTTAGGAATTGACCAACGCCCAGTTTCACTATGGAGCTCGTGAGAATTTGTTCTTATCTCAACAATGCTTATTTTTTTCTTTACACTTGTCAAAACGGATAGATAATTTTGATCTTCTAGATTAGGGTTGATTACATCCTTATAATACCTTAATTTTCTATTTTCCTCTAACTCTTTATCACACCACATTTTCTCCTTAAATTTTGATTTGATGATATTTTTAATAGTATCTTTATTCTGTAAAATGGTGTCTTCCATGATTCCCCAATATTTTGGCCAAGACTGGGCATCTTTATGCCATCCTTGCTTGAGTCGATGGTGGTTACGACTCGAATTTGTAGCAATTTTAGGAAGCCTCTTGCCTTCCATGTTGTTTAACTTGTTCTTATACATAAGGTATCTAGTCATAATCGTGCTCTCAATGGGATATAGGCTTGTTTCTAAGAAGAGGATGGGATAAGGTGTATTTCCTTTAATTTTGAGATTATCGATTATAAAATTCTTTTGTATTTTTTCTATCTTTCTCCAAGATTCACGAGAGATACTATAGCCCTAGACTTGATCCAGGTGGATATCGGTGGCCACCCACCTATTCCACGGGCTCGAAAAACATTTTTCCATCTTGGCAATTTTTTGGTAGTTTTTCAGGTTCCAAACTTCCGGGGCCATTTTGAGGCCCTAAACGACGTTTTTTGGGGATTGGGGGCACAGGTGATTTCAAAGATAATAACCTGAGCCAGTCGAAATCCGTTCTTCTCCTTTAGACCTTTCCAAAAGTGTATCGATTTCCCCAAATAAAGACTGTATGCAAAAGCTACGCCCTGGGAAGTTGACGTATCAACTACCCCCATCGGGGCCCGCAAACCTTTTGGCTTTTCATCTTCCGAGGTTAGGGTTTTGGATTTTACTTATGTTAAAAAGGCCTTTGGAACCTCATTGTAACAATCATCTTCTGGAGAATGCGAGTAGCCATCACATCTCTTCTCAGAGATAAGCTACCACCATTCTAGCAAGTCTTTCACTTTGTATTTTTACAGTCTCTATACATTTCTTTCATTAATAGAAAACATGTATTACTGTATTTCTCTGTTTCTGGCAATATTTAAGTGTATTTCATTGTAATATCTCTGCTTTCATTTCATTCTCAAAAATAATCCGGATCAAGACTTCACATCCATAAAGAATAATAGGTGTAATAAGACTCTCAAAGAGGAGTTTCTTCTTATCCCAACTCCAAAGATAAAGTTGGATCCGTTGCTGGCGAGTGCCCTTGATCTGTGTGTCCACTATCTGATCAGTGGATGCTTGTTCCATGCAGTTAGGGTTGAGCGTTGTTGGTGTCAGTTGTTCGATGATCTCAGAGGTGTCCAATAATGGTGGAAAATATGGTCGAAGGAGGTCCACATTGAATATTGGATGCATACCAAGGAAGGGTGGAGTGTTGAGCTCAAAAGCATTGCTACCCACAACCTTGGTGATAGTGTAAGGCCCGTAACGAAGTAGCAGAAGTTTCTGATGGGGCCCAACGAGACGCTCCTTCTGCAAATGTAACCAGACTTTGTCGCCAACCTGAAACTGGTGTGGTACCCTGTGTTTATCATGGCATTGCTTGTACTTAGCATTGGATTTCTGCAAAATATCCTGGACCTATTGGTGGATGTGTTGAATCCACTCAATGAATCTGGTGGTTTTGTTGACCGCAGACTGATCAAGGGAAGATTCTGTTTGTGCAGTCGCAAGAGGAAGTGAAACATCAATGGGTCCCAAGGCTTGGAATCCCAAACCCACTTGAAATGGGCTATGGCCGATGGAACTATGGATGTGCACAATCATCCGATTGATGACCTCAGTTTGGACATCGGTTTGGGGGTGGAAAGAAGTGGATTTTGTGAGCTTGGTGTCCAACAGAGACTAGAGACTTGACCAAAAGGTGTTGAGGAACCTGTTGTCTCGGTCGGAGATGATGGTCTGTGGTATCCCAAAATGGAATCACACTCATTCGAAGAAGAGCTTGGTAGTATTTGCCGTTGTGACATTCTTCTTACAGGTTGTTAGGATGGCCATCTTAGAAAACCAATCAACGACCACAAACACACAGTCATTTCCGTGCTTGGTGGACTGAAAACTAGACATGTAATCCACAGAGATGGATTCCCACGGCTTCTTGGGAATAGGAAGAGGGGTGTATAAACCTTGCTTCTTTATGGTCGACTTGGCAATGGCACAGGCAGTGCAAGATCTGATATACTTGTTGATGTCTTGTTGAAGTTTTGGACAACAAATGTTTATGAAGAACGGCCACAGTTTTCTCTACGCCAAAATATCCTGCCACCTTACTGTAGTGGGCTTCCCAAATCAGCTTTGCACGCTCGCTTGTAGGAACACAGAGATGGCCCATGTGGCATAAGAGTCTGTTCTGATTGTGAAAATCAGTGACAGTGTCACATGTACCCAAGAGTTGATATGTGGTGGCGAAGTCCGGATCTTGCTGGTAAAGTTGGGGCCACTCCGATGTTTCATGTCCACAGGAATGGAGCACAGTGGTAAGTGCAGCCATAGGAGGCTGACCGAGGCAATCAACGACACGATTGGAGATACCTGTTGTATATTTGATGTTGAGATGGAACTGTTGCAGGTAGGTGGACCACTTCTGATGGCGATCGTTCTACAATTTCCCCTATGTCTGTATGAACTACAGAGACTTGTGATTAGTGTGTATGATCGTCTATGTTCCCAAAATGTAATGTTTCTATTGACGACATGCTTGTACAATGGAATACATTTCATTGTCATAGGTGGGGTATTTCGAGACAGTATCGGAGAGTGTCTCACTATGGTATGCCACCGGATGCTCGTGATGAGTGAGAACTGCGCCCACAACATAGTAAGATGTATCAGTCTCAATCTCGAATGGTTTTTGCAGATCAGGAAAGGAGAGTACTGGAGTTGAGCACAAACGATGTTTTAGATCTTTGAATGCTCATTTTTTCTCCTTCCCCCCCATGAACTTGGCCCTACCACCACCCTTGGTCACTTGGCTGAGGGCCCATGCAATATGGGAGAATCCCAACACGAACTGTCGGTAAAAATTGGCGAGTCCCAAGAAGCTTTGAAGCTTGGTCAGTGTGGCCGGGGTTGGCCAGTCACAGATGACTTGGATCTTAGTTGGATCAACATGTACCCCTTGCTCATCAACAATGTAGCCTAAGTATTGGACCTTGTGCATGCCAAAAGAGCATTTTTCCAAGTTGGCATTGTTATCGCACAGTTTGTAGGAAAGGTTTAGGTAGCTTGAGTCAAGGCTTCAAACTGGCGTAACAGGAGCTTCCCCACCCACTGTCACCTCGATGGGGAGCTCTTTCTATTTAGGGTGGCTAATCCCAAGGGAGACGTCCCTAGTAATCTGGGGTTCTGAAAGGTCTACAGGTCTTTTAGGATCAAGATAAGGGTTTCCTTTCACAGATTACTGCCAAGAGAGATAGTCAAAGAGAAAATCTTCCACTGAATGGCACCTGTTTGCGAGACAAGACAAATAAATCTAGAAGATGTGCTGCAGTGGTTAGTACTTCAAAGTATTAATGACTATCTTTAACATGTATGAGAAATAATGAGTGTAATTATTGAGGAAGTCAATGATTGCAATTAAAACCTGTATTTTGTGTTACTTCTTCAATAAATACACAAGAGATATAGGCATTCAATGTGTAAAATCAAATCTTTGTATTATTACAATGCAAATTTGCTCATAAATATTGTTGTTGCTACGTCACTATTGCAGAAATAGGGTGACGTCAGCCCTAGTATTAGGTCAAAGAAGAAGACAATGAGTAGGACGTTTTGTCAAACAGGCTTATGGATGCAATCAACAACTCAAAGTCTATCAAAAAGGGTGACAAATGTCAAAACATTTAGTGCCAAACAAAGATCAAAAGAAGTGTGACGTCACCTATATTGTTGTTGTTTTTAGGGTTAGGGTTAGCTAGTCAAAGAGGTGGACGTTTTTGACAAATCAACCAATGAAAATGCTTGAAACCTCTATGGCTACAAAGAGATGAGTCAGCCGCAACTTTTAGTCCAAACACAAGTCTAAAATAGGAAAGACGTCATCATAAGTTAGGGTTAGTCTAGATGCTAGGGTTAGTTAGGGTTTCAAATAAAGAGAGTTTGAAAGAGTTATTTTATCACAAAAATCTCAACGTTGTACTTTTAGACTAGTGCCTTGGGTAAATGGAGTCAAGGAGAGAGACTAATGGCTTGGAAAGATCTAAATCTAAGGACGAGAGAGTTAGGCTTGATAGTGCTGCAAAGGCAGGGCCACCAAGTCAAAACCCTAAGGGGAGGAGGCTCATTCCGGTGTAGCTAAAGCTAGGCCTCATGCTCCTCCCTCTTTCCTTAGAA
>JZKD02S1698904.1:244832-272435 GCA_000966675.3 Picea glauca
GATGTCATCCAAATATACTACCACAAAGGATTTGGTGAAGGGTCTCAATACATCGTCCTTCAACCTCATGAAAGTGGTTGGTGCATTTGTTAAGCCAAAGGGCATGACTAGCCATTCGTAGAATCCTTCTTTAGACTTGAAGGTTTTCTTCTAGACATCAGTTGGTTCGATGGGAACCTGGTGGTAGCCATTCTTCAGGTCAATCTTGTTGAAGAAATTTTTCCCCTTGAGTTGGTCAAGAAGGTCATCAATCCTGGGAATGGGGTGGCAGTTCCTGACTATGATTTTGTTTAAGGCTCTGTAATCAATCAAGAGTCACCGAGTTTCGTCCTTCTTTTGTAACAGTACAATTGGGATTCCACAAGGGGAGGAGTTGGGTATGATGTTCCCCTTTTGAAGAAGATCTTATATCTGATGCTTGATTTCATCATTCTCCATCAGCGGGCGCGGATAGATTGGTCCATTAGGTAGAGGTGTGTCGGGGGTCAGATCAATTAGATGCTTGACTTGGCAATGTGTCAGTACCCTTGTAGGTGAGACATAGATTTCTCTGTATTCTTCCACGATATCGTCCACTTGCTTTTGCTGCAAAGAGAGGTGTTGTGTATAGGACAAAGATGTGGCGACGACCTTCTTCTTCTATGAGCATGGATAAAAAAGAAGACGAACTTCCTGGTCTGTGAAATGACCTTACGTCATTTCTTAGAAGAGATTAAAGAAATAGCCATAGATGGTGCCACCTCTGGTATCCTGTACAATTGTCTACCCAAAGTAATAATAACACTGTGGGGTATAGACTCATACTCAACATGACGCTTCCACAAATATGGTTGTCCTAAAAGAACATCACAAACTTCAAGAGGAGAAATATCACACAGTACCTCATGTTTGAAAGGCTTGATGTCGTAGGGAAGATGACATTGTTGGTTGACACAGAGATCTCTTCCTTGACGAAGTCAGCTGATGGTGTAGGGTTGCGGGTGAGGTTTCGTTGGCAGGTTCATTTGCTTGACGACCTCTATTGAAATCAGGTTCTTATGATTACCGTTGTCGACAATGAAATGAATCGGGGTCCCCTTGACCCACATCTGTGAGTGAAAGAGGAACTCCGCTTCCTATGGTTCTTTTCGTTTGCTTGGTCAGAATTTGGTGGTAGCGAATGTGGCACTAGGTTCAACATTGATAATCCACTTCCCTCCTTCAGGATTTGACTCGGAATCAGAATCAACCTCTGACTCGAAATCCTTCAGCTCGACCACGAGGGACTGCTTGGAGTGGCATTCGTCGGTGTTGTGCCAAGGACTTTTATGGTACTCACACCACTTTCCCTTGTCCTTTTTCGTCTTCTCGTTTCCCTTCTTGTGTTGCAACTTGGACGGATTGTCCCGAGGGTGACCATGTCGACTTGGTCCCCTGCTGTGTGGGTTGGGGTTGCCTTTGCCCTACTTCGGTTGTGAGGGGTTTGTAGATCCAAAGGGGCCACCACAAATATTGGAGATTCCTCCACAACCCTTTTCTCAAAGTGAGTATCCCACCAGTCTTTAACATGGGGAACGACCTTGAGGAGTGCAAAAGTGTTCTTCTCCCGATCGAAAAAATTGTGGATCGAAAAATATCCTTCAAGCAGATTCAACCACTTATCTACAACATCCACATCTATAAGTCCTTCAAATAATGAAATATCAAAATTTACTTGGACCTTGAAGGGGGTTGCATGGTCGTTTGATGCAGATGCTTCTCCCGTGGGCAACTGTCGAAGGATCTGCCCGGAGTTGTCCATCATTTCATTCCTTTGTCGCGCAAGGGTTTCCTCGAGCAACATTTTAATAGGATCTCCTACTCCATCATATTTCTTTTCGTCTCCCATGGGTTTTTTTCAGGCTCGGCACGATCGATCTGGTAATGGATCGATTGGTTCAAGTCCCAACTTCCCGTACCTAGATCTTGTCAAGGACATGCAGAGTAGACCGCTCTGATACCACTAATCCAGATTTAGGAGAAGAACAAACTGATTAGCAGATTGAATATAATAAACAAAGAGATAGGAATAATAACACAAATATCCAGTGAACAATATCTTCTATTAAATAATGAAATAGGTTGAAACTATAAAACTGCAGAATTGAAACTTGCTCGAATGGTGGTAGTTATCTCTGAGAAGAGATGAGGCTGCTATGCATATCTGTCTAAGTAGAATGGATTACAATGAGGCTCCAGAGGGACTTTACATATTATTCATGAATGTCAAAACCCTAGACATCCAAAAACCTAACCCTAGAAGGTGAAACGCCAAAAGTCATGTGGGCCCTATGGGTAAGTTGGTGTAATTTGGTACCTCAACTTCCTAGGGTCGTAACTTTTGCATACGACCTTCGTTTTAGGCGTGAGATAGCCCATTGGAAAGGTCTTTCAGAGAACTACACATTTCTCCTTCAAACTTTGACTTCATCTACAGTTTGACTATGGCGAGTCAAGAAAACAACGTTTAGGGCCCCAAAACAGCCCTGGAAGTACAACAAGATGTGTTGACATGAAAACATACAAGATAAGTTAGTTGGATTAGGCGAGAGGCCATCTGTATCCACCTAGAGAATGTGTGAGGCTTTAGATAACCCCATAAGTGTAGAACTCACAATTATAAATAAGTACAGAAAAACGTGCTGAATAAAAAATGGACACAAGGAGCCAGTTGGAATAGGTGGGTGGTCATCAATATCCACATGGATCAGTTTACCCATCAACTCCAAATATTTCTTCAGAAAAATGTTCACATCAGATCCTAAGTCCAACATGACACCATCCATCTCATAGCTTCTAAGATCAATTGTCCTCTTGAATTCTCTTCCCGGGCACTTTTGTTTTCTCACTTGGAAGATGTCCCACTCTGGTAGTAGGGAGGAAATAACTCTAGTTGTCTCTTCTTCCCCCATACATCTCGTTAACATGTGGGCTAGTTTCTTTGCAACTTTAGGATAGCTTAACATCTTAAAGAAACATTACAATAAGTCACTTGGTTTTCTAATTCATCCTGGTGGTAAGTGTTGCACTGCATTTCCTCTTGTATTGAGCATCACATTTATTCACACATGCACTCTTCTTCCATTGCCTTATGTTCTGTCTGGTGTAAATCCTCAGGTCCGCGGGCTTCATCCAACAATTTCTATGTTGCATGTTGTATTTCCTCATGCATGCAGGCCTCCTCCAATGACTTATGTGTTTCTTTTTGTAACTCTTCACACGCATAGACTTCCTCCAATGACCTCTATGTTGCACATTGTAAATATTCATGCGCCCAGGATTCCTCCAATGACCTTTGTGTTGCATGTTGTAACTCTTCGCGCCTCTGTCCTCTTCTAGAGCCATTTTTTCATTGTGTATGTGTTGCATCTATCGTGAAACATTGAAATTAGGAGGTGTATGTGATGCTTTTCTAATCTCTCCTTCTACATTCTGACCCAAACTTTTTCCTCTTTACAAGTCTATTCTTGTCTAGATGCCTCCTCAGGTGACTACTTTTACATTGTCTTCTTCTTTTGGCTTTTGAAATTTGTGCGGCTCCACAATCACCATATTGAAGTGCCCCTTCTTCTCTTCCCATTTTCCCAACAAGTTTGGGAAATATTTTGCGATATGATCTATGTTGTGGAAATATCCACATAGTGCACAGAGTTTCGTATAGAAGTGTGACAAGTGGACTAATTCTCCACAATTAAAGAAGGTATGTGGTCTTTGTCCACCACCTATGCATGCTCTTCCTTGTCCTCGTCCATATCCTCCTCTTTTCCATCCTTAGTATCCTCCTCTATCAAAGCCTTTGTAGTCTCCACCCTTTTGTTCTTCCTGGACCTGGAAAGCATCTGTTGTGTGCTCTTGAATTAGTTGTAGTGACTGACATTTGTTCACATCGTGGCCTATGCATTTGCAAAATAGAGTATGCATAGTCTTCTGATATTTCTGCAATTTTTGGAAATGGGAAGACATATGGCCCCATTGCCTGCAAATATCACACTATTTGATCTATAGTTGTAATGTCCCCAGCCACCACAGGCTGGGCCACGTCACACAATCTCAACTTCTGTCACTATGATTTTCTTTGTAGTAGTCCAAGATTACTACTGGACAATGTTACTTCAAAATCCTTAGTATGCAGATACTAATTATAACGCTCCATGATACAAGTAGACCAGATTATTGTGCACAACCTTAAGGTACTGCGCCCAGACTCGTGTTGAGTCTTGCTCTATGAGTACACTTCTTTTAATACAATCAAAGCAACGTAATAAACATGTCACAAATTCTCTGTGCGATTTATCCCTTCAGTACACACACACACACACACAAACACACATATCATTGTGCACACAACACTTCTGCGCACAAATTAATACTGTGGGTGCAATCAATCCAATGATGTACGCAAATTTTATCACATTATGCACGCAGACTGCTTCACCGCGCACTCAATGATTCATACCATGCCTTGGTATCTTCTAATCATACCACATAGTTTAACTTACATGAATTCTTAATAACTGTCATACTTCTCATGAGAAAAAATATTTATATATTCATCATACATGTAGCTAACAAGAAACACTTATAACTATCATGCCCACATATGTCGCAACATACAAGAATAAGAAACCTAAATATATATTTAGGAGCAGTAATATTGCACAGAGTTAACCACAATATTCAGATGCAAATTCCTACATAAGATAAACCCATTTAAAATATAACATTAGATCACCAAGTAGAATATATACAATGGACCAATCTTTTGTAGAATATATACAATGGACCAATCCTTTTGTAGAACATATACAATGGACTGATTTTTTTATTTATTTTTATTTTTTAAATAAAAAGACGATGGACATGGGACTTGCAAGGTTGGAACTTCAAAATAAGTCTACCTCGTAATTTCACAGTTTTTAGTATTTAATTGAATGTCTCTTCATTTATGCAACGAGAATGTTACCTTTTTTTACTTAACTGTCAAAATATTCTGACAAACAATCTAATTGTTAGATTCCATTTTTAAGTGGTAAACTCTTATTTAATTTTTTTATTATAAATAGTAAACATTGAATGGGATAAATAAATAAGAGGAGAAAACAATGAAGTAATAAATAAACAAACATGCATAGCATGCACAATACATGCCGAGGTAAATGGCGAAATAGAATTAGCATCTGCAGCACCATCGACCATGTTGGAAGCAGTTTCAATTACTTGCCTACAAAATCAGAGAGGGCATTGTTATGCAACGTTCTCAAGTCAATCACTTGAATGATTAGAAGAAATAGTATAAACTTTGCATTGTGATATGCAATGCACCTCAATATTCCATATGAACAAGGCAAACACAATAACAAGAACAATAAATGATAGAAGGCATGCCATGGGAAAGCTGCCAACAATTCCTATACAATTGATCAAATGTGTTAAAACTATATTGGATCTAGTAAGAATAATCAATACCAATTATGAAAGAAGCATTCTCTGCAAAAGTTCAATTAATACCAAATTTTTTTTATCAATATACCTCTTGTGAGGATACTAAGAAAGTGCAAACAAAAATGCATATTAAAAAATAATTTATTATCGAGACAATAAAACATTACAAACTATAAAATACCAGATTTTTTGAAAAAATATGATTTGACACTTAGTTTTATATTGCGATGCTTTTAAGCAAACTAGTCTGATGGTTATAAAGAATTAAAACATTACAAGCTACAAGGCATTTATATGTTTTAAACCAAATTAAGTTTTTCCCCGTGTCTGATGGGACTAAATTTTAAATGCCTTTTGATTGATCTAAATGTCATTTAATTGTTGTCACACATGTAATTTATTTTGTGTGAGATGGAATAGGGCCATGGAGACGGGTCGACGATTACCCTTGCTGGAGTGGCGAAGAGCCGAAAGAGGTGATGGGACAAAATGCGAGAGTGATGTGATAGGAAACCCTCAGGGATCGAGCGGATGGAGTAATTACGAACAAACTTTTCATCTTCCATACATGGCTAATTGAATAACTATTGTCACCTGTGTAATAATACTTCAAATGAATTGGAGAATCATAAAATAAATAAATCGATTTTAAAGTGATAAAAAAATTAAAAAAAACTAATTTACTAATGTAGAACTTTGAGATAGTGTGAAAAAATTTCGGTCAAAACCCAAACTAATAGCAAAGTCAATGCAAACTCATTTCTATATACTTGACCTCTTGGCATTTATAATAAGAGGAGAAAACAATGAAGTAATAGAAATAATTTGAGAATGATATATGATAACATTTATCAACAATTTCATAGGCTAATGCCTTGATTTGTTCTACTGTGCTCCTGGCAGCTTCTTCCCTCTGATCCCACACTTCTTGCGGAGTGCTCGAGACTGCTTGAAGTTCTAATTCTGCTACTCTTGCTTGAAGTTGTTAAATGGCCTCAGTGAGCTTCCCCACTTGCATCTATGTTGACTCTGGTTCCTCCTGTACCAAGGTTGACATAGAGAGGAGTGCTCTAGTCACTGCCTCTTTAACCCAAATCTGCTCCACGAGCAGATGGTCTTTCTCTTTCTAGATTTTCTCTTTGTCCTCTTCGAACATCACCCTAAGTTCATCTTTCTCTTTTTGTGCAACTCGAAGTTGCTCTAGGACCTCCTCATTTTCTTGCTTTAACGCCTCTATGGCCTGTTCCTTTTCCTATTGGGCTCGACAAATTCGAAACCTCTGTCGCATATGCTAACCTTCGCAACTGGGTGGGCTCATCCCCCAATTCTACATTTTCTGCTGAGGATGGCGTAGTAG
The DNA here is from genome assembly GCA_000966675.3 of Picea glauca. Classification (NCBI taxonomy): domain Eukaryota; kingdom Viridiplantae; phylum Streptophyta; class Pinopsida; order Pinales; family Pinaceae; genus Picea; species Picea glauca. The sequence goes on from JZKD02S1698904.1 coordinate 251,650, forward strand.
GCACTACGCAACTCAAATGGATAACTTGTTGGATGTCTCTGATTTCTTTTTCTATTATGTCATACATCGACTCCTGCTTTGCCCCATGTTTTTGCAAGATGTCTTCTGAAGCGTCTTCTATAGCTGTGATGATGATATCAATGTCATCCACTGTGAGAAAATTCTTCAACTGAGGCTTGTTGGCGTGAGCCTTCTTCCTTGCCGAAGGTTTCTCCAGAGAAACCTTCTTCTTCTGTGATGCTTTTGATGTGGTGAGGGGATCCTTCGGCAGTGCAGCTTTGCCTTTGTCCTGCTTTTCTCTTTCTTCCCCTCCTTCCTCTTGGTTCACTTCATATCCTCCTCCTCCTATAGGTGATTCAAGCGCAGTTTCCTCTGATGCGATGTCTCTCTCATCACTTTCTATGTCTTGGACTTCGTCCTTTTTCTTATTTTTCTTGGCGCTGCTCTGTCCATCATGTTCGACCTAGATGAATAATGGGCTTTCGATGATATCGAGGTCGAAGAGTTTTGCATCCTCCACTGGTAGAAGGAATTTTGATGGCCATTCCTTAGTGATCTCTTCCATGTCTTCCTTAGTCAACTTATAGTAAGACTGGAGCTCCTCCCTACTTTCATCCTTGCGCGCAGTGATGTAGATGAAGTGTCAGCGTGCGCGAAACTTCGCTAGTGGCCTGTATCGATGGAGTGTATTCGGGGTCATCCACGGAAAGGATTTAATGGCACTCTTCAACTGTAGGTAATAAGTATGGAAGACATCATGCGACTGCCACTGCTTTGCCATATCGTTCGTATACCACAAGGTAGTGAACCTCGCGGCCAACGGTTTTGATGGCTTGACTTTAGGGAATGTTGCTCCTTCCAGCATTTTCCAAGAAACAAATGTAATGAGCACAAGTAACCAACTAAAGTGGAATTCGTATCCTTGGTCCTGTGCTTCGCGATAGTCCTTCTCCAACTCGTTGACGAGGTAACTCTCCCAGTTCATCTGCATTCCTTCAACACACTTCCCTGTGAGGTCGAATACGAACCATGTGACTTGGTTCTTTCTGACGAACTTGCCAGCGATCAGATGACAAGCTAGGCACATTGTGCCATCCTGGATGGAGGCTACCTTGTAGCCTCGCTTTCCCTTCTCTACATCATCGTAGGCTTCCTTTATTCACTGTGCCAGGGATCGATTTGACGTCTTCCCTACGTAGAACTGAAATCTCAATTGAAATCTAAATGTCCAAATTACGATGAAAGTTATCAGTTCCCAAAGAATGAGAAAATAATTCTTAAATATCGATCCTATCATTACCTGATTGTGAAATCTTCAGTATCACCCCGCTCTCTTGATATCATGAAGTTTCTGAAAATATTATAAACAATTATAGAGAGTTGGAAGCACTGTAATGTGTGGGAATTATGTGTAAACGCATCGGGATACTGAATAGGTCTGCTGGCAGCAGGTAAATGCACACATGATACCAAAACAAATTTGTGGGGTTATTGAATAGGCTTGCTGGTAGCAAAGCAATGTCAGGTTCGATGATCCTCAGGTATGTTTTTAAATTGATCAGATGTCAGGATGATTTTATCATAAATGGATGACTCTTGGATGGGATAGAAGTACTAGAGTGGGTTAACTGACATCCCTGTCGAGGCTATAGATGCATGTTGGTAGCAGTGGCCCTACCAATGGTATTGGAGTTAGTTGTATAAACATCGCTACCCTTGTGATCGAAATGAGATGTTGGATTACAATTTTTGGATAGAACTTTATCCAATACTATGATTGTGTTATTTTTTCTGAGTTAATGTCGAAATGCTTGATTTGTCTTTTAATTGTTTCTAATAATTATTTCTGAGTCATCTGTTCCCTGATATAAAGTTTTGATGATGCAGATATAACTGCTTCACCCAGCGTGTCGCCATTGTTGGCAGCCAAATATTCATGTCAATTTTATCATTGTAAAATGTCGTCTTCAAGGGATAAAAATTTCTATAGCTGCCTCCTTCTCCTTGCAAGCATTTATGTCATCTTTGGCTTTGAAAAGATTCATTGGATTAGCTATGTGTATGAGTTCATTATTTTTAATCTATTGTTTTCTTTGTTCAATTTCATGACTGAAAGCATGCAATTAGAACAAGTTTTGGTTTGAGGGCATTATACAGTTTGTGGATTTTTCTTTTGCAAATTGGATAACACCTAAAGGGCATCTAATATTTTCATAAACCTTAAAGATTGTAAACCTATCATTTTATTGGTTGATCCCTTACCATAGCACATGAGTTATCCACCTTGGGGGTTGTGACTTAGTCATTCTATCCTTGATTATTTTGGTTTTCACATTGACATATCCACGATCGCGCAACAAACAAAAATTTGGTTTAATTTGAAATATGAATCCTACTCCTAGCAAGTCATATCATAGTCTCGTCGTCCTTGGTACAGGAATGACACTCATACCTTAAAACATCACTCCTTCGTCCTGCATAGCTTAGGCTTGCATTCATTGTTTCAAGTGGTGATTTTTGGTGCTTGGGTTTGGCATTCATTTCACAGAGTGGTTTTTTGTTATGTGCGTCCTCTGGTTTACTACCCACTCAATGATCCAAATGGTTGCTATGGTGGAATTATGAATCCTTAGGTATCAGGTTTCTACCGAATATGAAGACCTCATTCTACATTTTTTATGTTGTAAAACACACCCCACCTCTCGCTACTCTTGTTGTTTCTGTGTCACCATATCAATGGCGCCCATGGTGAGGATCGAACCCAATAGTTCATATGCTCTCCTCTCACATGACGATGTTGTGGACGACCTTGTGGCTTATGGCTAGGATGGGTTCATCAAATGCTTTTAGGGTTTCAAACTCAAAGTATCTCAAGCCTTCGCTCAGACTTTCAATGGCACCAGGGCTAAAATTGGGGATTTGCAGTTAGAGGTGACCGAGGGTTCCATTGCAGAGGCTACTGGATTGTCCCAAGAGGGAGCTCTATGGTTTAAAAACCTCAATATCGAAGGCGTGCCTTGGCATCTACTCATGGCCTCCAAGAAATTGCGTTATTGTGTAAAAGGTACACCAATCTCTCTTTTCAAACCACGATGGAATGGATTTCTCTTGATGCTTAAGCAATTTATTACCTGTGAAGACAGATACAGTCTGGCCTTCTTGTATCATGTTCGCTTACTGATGGTTTTTCTAGGTTTCAATTTGAATATGCCATTTTATCTACTTAGAAGTCTGCGTAAAATGGCCAAGTTCTATCAGAGACAAAGCCTAAACCCACAATCAAGCCTGTTCCATCACAGACTCATCTAAATTCTCGTGATTTCGCATTTGTCTAATGCTGGGGATAGTTGGGAAAATTTTGTGTTTAGAAATGGGTTTACCCTACCTAAAAATGTAACAGACTTACCTCTGCATTTCGATGAACCTCCCAGTCCCCGTCGATCAAACCCCCCTATGCAAAACCTACATGCCAATATACAAGTAAGCCCTGCGTTTATAGATCAAACCCCTATTGTTATCCAAAATCCATCCAAAGGCAAGAAGCCAAGATGTGATTTTATTCCCATAAAATCTTTGGAAGAGGTTTTGGATGATCTAAAGAATAAAACTCTTTCTGTTCCTAATCATGAGTCAATTCGAGTTGATTTAAATGAACCAGCTGTCAAGAAAAAGGGTAGGTATAAGAAACAGAGTAGTCCAGATATCAATTTTAAAAATAAGAGACTCGATCGACTCATATTTAGGAAAATGAGAAATCGACAGTGTGATCATGAGAAATCGATCCCTGTGATCAAGATCGATGATCATTTTTCTGAGGATGATATCGATGATTTTATTGATGGAGATGATATCGATGACCGGATCCTTGGGAACAATATCGATGTTGATACAACACAGTTCGATTTCATTTCAAATCTTCCACCATTCTTAAAGAAACATGAGTATTTTTATTTTTTTTGGTATACAACATGATCTGAAACAAATCACGAGACAGGTTAAATTGCCCTCTACAGAGCAGGATCGACCTTTTCCTAGCATAGAACCAGTTCATTGTGAAAACTGTTTCGATTGGATTGATATATATTACCGGGATTTCCCCTACCTTCAGGCACAATTGAACCAAATGGTAGCACGAAATTCAATACTCGAGAGGGAGAATGACGAGTTGAAAGCATGTGTTCGATCAAGCGCACATAGGGCTAACAAGAGAATTAAGCGGTCTGGTAATGTGATCATTAAAAATTCAACAAACTTCAACACCATTGTAAATTCAGACCTATCTGATGCTTCTCTGTCAAATTTCTGAAATGGTAAATAGTTGTTTGTTTTTTTTTATTTAATTATGTTTGAGAAATAATAGGTAGATTCACTTTTGATTTTATTTTTATTTTGAGACTAGGTATAGAATCGAAAGATTATGTAGCCAGTCTGTTTAAATTATTTGTTTGTATTATTATCTAAACTTTGATTTCATTTTATCATTTTAGGTAAACAACAGATTATGGTGTTATGCTAAAGGAAAGCAATCATGGGTTAAGCGTTCAATAGATTATTAATTACCCATTTTGAAAAAATAATGGCATTAATATAAATATTTTTTATTTAAAGACTCCAATAGGAGTATCTTTTTGTTACTCTATTTTTGTAAAACAAACTTATTTTCAGAGATCTTCCTCTATCTTGCATGATAGGAGGTAACAGATCAAAGACATGTTTAAATAGCTATGTTGCCTGGTGTTAGAGGCATGCTTTTCTGGACCATAGAATGGACATATATTTTTGAAATTATATGAGGAAGCAGTTTGCTTTTGGATTTAGACCTGTGTAAACTGTGCAGTGTTTTTTCATTGTCTTCTCATGTAATTTTTGATATGAAATGTTATCTGTGTTGAATTAGCTTTTGTATTTTCTCCACATAATATTTTATATAATAATTTTCTTTATATTGTTCGTTATCTTCCGGTCTAGTTTATACCTGTAATTGATCATCTATTTTAGTATTTTGAATTTATGTATGATGCTAAATGGTTGATAACACCATTATTGGGGGTTGAGATTGCTCTCATTCACAGTTATTGGATATCTCAAAGTTATAGGATATATAATTATTTATCTTTCTGTTTTCATAAACTAGCTCTAGAATATGAAACACTTCTTTGAATTTCTTTAGGAAGTATTATGATTGTTTCTGTCATAGGTTTTCACTTGACACGGAACAAGAGGAGTTCACACAAACGCAGAGAGAAAATTTTAGTTTATTAATGCTGATCAACTAGAGGTTAGTCAATGTATTATTTATTTGATTTGTTTATATGTGAATGAATAGTCATTGCATTATTTAGACGTCAATTAGCTTTGTCTATTTTCGTTATATCATTACAATCATATTCATTCTTTGTTTACTAGTTTGATATTTAGAGTATTAGAATAAGTTTTTTTATACTTTATCTTGTTTAGAGACATTATCTTAAACAATCACTTTCACAAGGCTTTGCTCAAACCTTGTAAACTGTATATAACCATTGTACATTAACACTCTTAGTTGAACATTTGTAATTAAGGTGTTGATTGTTAGAATTGTATCTTTAGTTAGTTCATTTCCTTTAGTTGTTTTAGGACCCTAGTTGGCCAATGGAGCCATAAAACCCATCAGGTTAGATCATACCAAACGACTTGGGTTAAATAGACAACCCATGTCTGAATCTATCCTTCCCATTGACAGTGTTTCATAAATGCCTGTCAACAAGGAGAAAATGTCTCTTCATAGTCAATGCCTTCCTTTTGAGAAAAGCCACAAGCTACAAACCTTGCTTTATATTTTTCAATACTTCCATCAACAACATGTTTTATCTTGTGTAACCATTTGGAAGATACCACATCTATTCTCTTCGTTCTGGGAGCTATTTCCCATACATCATTCTTTATAATTGATTGGTATTCTTTTGTCATCGCATCTTCCCATTCTTTCTTCTGAATGGCTTCTTCAAAGCAAGTAGGCTCCTTCTCTATGAGATCACACATCAAATCCATATAACTGGAGAATGGATTTGGTTTCTTGACTTGTCTCATGGTTCCTTATGGGGCACCATACTTATCTCCATCTTGAATAAGTTCCCTCACCCAAGATGGCTTTCTCTTATGAGAGATCATCATATAGGGAGGTTCTTGAGATTCAATCATATCATGATCTTCTTGAATCTCATCATTAGGGGAAACTGTAACTTCCCTAACTTGTTCTGCAACTTTGGGAGCTACATGTTCTTCTTCATATACTTCTTCAAGCTGACATCTCCTTTATTTCTTGAGTGATGCGTCTTCATTAAAGGTTACATATAAGATGATCTCAATATGATGGTAACTTGGTATATAAATTATGAAGGCCTTTGAGACCTCACAGTATCCAACAAATATTCCCTTGTTTCTTGAAGGGTCCAACTTGGTTCTCTTCTCTTTAAGAATGTGTACAAACACTGGACAACCAAATATCTTGAGATGGCTTACTTATGGCTTCTTTCCGGAGAACATTTCTTCGGGGGTTTTGAACCCAATTCCACTATGGGATCATTTGTTTTGTACATATATTGTTGTTCTTGTTGCTTCTGCCCGTAAGTGCATTGAAAAATCTTGTTCATGGATCATAGTCTTCACTGCTTCCATTATAGTTCTTTTATTTCTCTCTGCTACACCATTTTGTTGGGGAGTGTAGGGAGTGTTGAGATCCCTCTTAATTCTGACATCTCAGCAAAATCTTATAAATTATTTTGAGGTGTATTCTCCTCCATTATATGACCTGAGTATCTTGATCTTTCTTTCAAATATATTCTCTATCAAAGCTTTGGATTCCTTGAATTTTCCAAGCACTTCATCTTTTTAGTTTAAGAAGTAAACCCAAGTCTTGCGAGAATAGTCATCAATAAATGACACATAGTATACATACCCACTAAGAGAGGTGGATGGCATTGGGCCACATATATATGAGTGGAAGATCTCCAAGACTCCTTTTGCTTTATTGTCACTCTTCGAGAAAGGGTTCTTTATGTTCTTTCCTTGTGCACATCCCTTGCACACACCTTCATGATCAACCTTGAAATATGGTAGACTTGTAACTGCCTTGCTCACATATGGTAATGCTTTGTAGTTGATGTGAGCTAGTCTTATATGCCAAAGTTTACTTGGACTCTCAGTAGAGTGAGTCAAGGCTACAACTGAGTGACCTTTTAACTTATACATACCACCTTCTTTTGTTCCAATAACAATTGCATCTTCTATGGTTTTTCCTTTAGGCCATATAAGGACTTCACCATCTATGAATGCAACCCTGAAGTATTTCTTATCTAAAGCTAAGACAGAAAGAAAATTATTTTTGAAACCTGGTACATATAGTACATCCTTCATCTTCATTGGGGTCCCTGCATCAAGTTTGTAAGTGGACTCTTCCACTCCTTTGATAGCGTATTGATAATCATCTCCAAGTGTAACTTTCTGGGGAAAGTTCCTTTCTGTAAGGGTAGAGAAAATGCCTCTCTAACTTGTCATGTGCTTAGAAGCACCACTATATATGATCCACGTATCCTCACCAGGTGACATTGATCCTGAGAGGGTAGATATTAAGACATAGTATTCAATCTTTTCTTTAATCATCTTCATGGGTGGCTCATCATCTTCAACTGCATGGGCATGGTGTCTTTTGTTATTTATCTTATTGTATACTTCTCTTTTGGTTGGACAATTCTTAGCAATATGTCCCATCTTGTCACAATGGTAACATTGATAAGATGACAAATCTTTCTCTTCTTTGACCTTTCTAGAACTTCTGGAATCTCCTTGGAGGGTGAGATTCTTTATGGATGAATCTATTTGGGGAGTGAGATTCCTTATGTAGGTGGGTATCCTTCTTGAAGTGATACATTCTCTTTCCCCCTTTGGCATGAGCATCTAGGGCTTGATATTCATCTCTCAATAGTATTGCTTCTCAGTTAGGTACTCTTGCTTCTTCTTGAACACATTCTTCCCAAAGACTGTCAAATTGTAGTTTCTCCTTTCTGGAACAAATAGTTTGGATGAATGCATCCCAAGGTATTTTGAGACCATTAAGAGATCTCAGTATGACTTCATCTTCATCCAAGTTGTCTCCAATTGCTTCTAGTTGTTCCTTGAACTGAGAAACCCTAGAGAAATAGTCATGAATGGTTTCTCCTCTCTGCATCTTTGTATTCTTGAGTTAGTTTCTCAAGTTCATCTTTCAATTGATGTTCCTTCCTTCATACATTCTGGTTAGGGCATCAAAAATTTCTTTTGGAGTGTTCTTATATGCCACTTGAGGGATCAAGTGATATTTAATAGAGTCTACACTGATTCTTTTGGCCCTAACCATATCCTTCTACTACTTTGCTTTAGTTGTAGCATCTACGGGTTCTGGTAAATTTTCCTTGATGAATCTTGCAAGGTAATTCTATTCTCTCCAAGAATGAGTGCAATCTTATACTTCCAGGCACATAATTTTTCCACACCTTCTAAGTTGTCAACAAGCTTCGTGCTTGCAGACATATTGACCTAAAGCTGGGAAAATGAACAAAAATTAAAAGTTCTCATAAATTATATATGAACTTACCATGAGGTGCGCTTGGCTGAGGCGAGTAGCCTGGTGTAGTTAGTTTTCAAAAAATCCAAATTTTACCCCTTCAAATTTGACCTATGCAAATATGGACTGGTATTGGTTCTGGTTTCCTGGTTTTCTAGTACTGGTAAAAACTAGGGTTTCACTTTTCGGGAGTTCTGTCCACTGGAAAAGTGCACTAAAGCTGCCAATGAATTCGCTAGGCTAGGGTGCACTTCCTTGATGATTTTTAGGCCTAAATTCTTCTCCAACAAAAGCCCTAATTTTCTTGTACATCAACAATTATGCTTTTGCTTATCTAGTGAAAGGCGCCCTCTTCAGCATAGCTCTGATACCATGCTAATTTTTAGAGCAGCTATTAAGTTTCTTTTCACTTTACTAGATAACAATAGCATAGGTAGGATCACTGAGACAAACACAATCACAAGATACACAATATTTATCTTGGGAAACCCTCATGGGGGAGAAAACCCAACAAAAAATTCCTTAATATAGATTGCCAATACAATGCCAAGGTAAAAGACCAAACACTAGAGAATAACCAACAATGAGAAATGCACCTCTCTCTCTCTTCCTTCTTTTGACAACTGGTAAATGTAGCTTCCTTCAATGAGGTACTAGCCTCTGTTATTTATACTAGCTGGAACACTAGGGAGGTGTCTCTTCACTAGGCAGGGCCGACCCCTTCACTTAGTGGCTAAAACCACTTTAATTAGGCACGGGGACCGAATTCTTAATTAGCATGATATAATTAGGTTTTGACCAATCCACAAAAGGGGATTTGGTCATTTATAAAGCCCAACATGATCAATCCACAAAAGGGGATTGATCTAATTAATAATAACTCAATAATAAATAGAATACTCTTTGTTGTTACAATATTTCAACAAGTGTAACTAAGTGTAATTGAATTTGAAATGAAGAGGAGGTCCCTATTTTGTAGGGGGATATTCTCTAGAGAGAATATTCTCAATTAAGGAAGTGTTCTCAACATTGCACTATCAACCTTAGGAAAATAATTACCTAGGTGAGTGTGTAATATCTCCAACACCCCCCTGAACACTACTAAGGTGTACATGATTAATGGATTCTACAACCAAGGACATGTTAGGTACCCATTGTACAATGCATCTAAGAATGAAACATTTAAAATAGAGGAAAGAGGAAAAACCTCATGGGAAAATCCCCCCCCCCTCAAATTACAATGTATCAAAGGAAAAGAAGGAAGAAAGGAAGTTGCTAAGAAACTGTCTCCTTCACTCCAAGTCGATCGCATAGGAAGTGGAGCTTATGCTCAGTAAATGTCTTGGTGAATATGTCTGCAGTCTATTCAGTGGATGGATAGTACTGCAGATCGATGACCTTGTCATGTACCATCTCTCTGATGTAATACATATGGATTTGATGTGTTTGGTCTATTGTCGCTGCACTGGTCTTTGCAAAAATTGAGAGTACTCTAATTGTCACAACAAATGATAGTAGGATGATGAAACTATATGCCAAGCTCGATGAGGATGTTATGAAGCCAAAGTGCTCGAATAGTGATGTTGATCGATCCTCTGTACTCAGCCTCTGTTGACGATAGAGAAATAACTAACTGATTTTTTCTCTACCAATAGATGGGACCAGAACCGAAACTAAGAACGTACCCAGACATGGACCTGTGATCTATGCTATTTCCATCCCAATAAGAATCAGTGAAACCCATGAGCTCCAATGCAAAATCTGCTGCATAGTGGAACCCATTATCTGTGGTTCCCTTAACATATCTAAGGATGCGCTTTTCAACCTTCTAGTGCAGTTCATGCGACTCTTGCATGTACCTGGAAACTGCCCCTACTACATTATAGAGATCTAACTGGGTGTTGGTGAGACATAGAAGGCTCCCCATAAGTTGTCGACACAAGGTGTTTCCCACCATTGGTTTATCCCCTCCATCCTCAAGATGTACCCTAGATAGAAAGGGTGTGGCTATCGACTTGCAGTCGATCATGTGGAATCTAACCAAGAGATATCGAGCATACTTAGTCTAAGATATCTTGATGCATGAAGAATCCTGATTGATTTCGAGATCAAGGAAATAATGCAGTGGACCCATGTTCGTCATAAAGAATCCCTGTCGTGCAAAATTTCTTTGACCACAACAATTGTTGAGGCTGAGCTTCCTATGATCAGGAGGTCATGAACATAGATAACTAGGATCAACAAGGATTCTAAGGTCCTCATCATGTAGATATTTGGATATGATTTGCTTCTGACAAAGTACTCAGAGAGATAGTAGGCATCCATCTTCGCATACCATGCTCTGGGTGACTGCTTGAGGCCATAGAGGGACTTCTTTAGTTGACATACTAAGGACGAGTTATGAATGAACCCTTGTAGTTTCTCCATGTAAATATCCTCTTAGATATCCCCATGAATAAAATCATTCTTCACATCCATCTAGTGAACCTCCCACCCCCTCATTGTTGCAATCACAAGAGCCAATCAGATGGAGTCCATCTTTTCTATAGGAGAAAATGTATCATCATAGTCTATCCTGTGAATATGTTGAAAGCCTTTGACAACCAATCTTTCCTTATACTTGTTCACTTGTCTATTTGCTGCCTTCTTGGTCCTGTAGACCCATCTGCATTTGAAAAGATTCCTGTCTAAAGGAAGAAAAACCATATCCCAAGTATGGTTCTCAAGGAGAGAGTTATACTCCTCCTGCATGGAAACTTCCTAGAAGGGATTCCCTATAGCTTCTGCATAGGTCGGTGGGTATGAAGCTAGAACCATATAGAAATGCATGGGAATCACTAGTTCGATAGTTGTGAGTGCATGAGGAGGATCATTAAAATGAGACCTCATCATCCTCTAATCTGTTGGATCCCCTAAAAGGTCTCTTGCTTCCTGTAGGGTGGTCTATGCACACTTGGGCATTTGTGGTGGCTCAACATATACATGTTGATCATCGACATGCTCATCATCTTCTGAATAAGATTCATAGCTCAGATCTGAACCATGATCTGAGTGAGTGGAATCATCATCACAAATGTCTAGTGTAGGCAGTGGTATAGAGGTATCTGCATGTGGCTTCGATGGGGCATGCAAGGGAGTTCCTCAAACCAAACAGTGAGCTCAATGATGAACCTATTAGTATAGGGATCAAGCAAACTGTAACCCTTCGCACCATCTGGATATCCCACAAATATGAATGCAGTACTCTGTGGATCTAATGCTTTCCTCTTTTTAGAGGGTACGAAAGCCCATGCCCGTGATCCAAATATTAAAAAATGGGTGACTTCTGGTTTTCTACCACTCGATGCCTCAAAGGGAGTCTGGTCCTCACCCCAAATCTTGGGTGGTAGAGATCTTGCATGCAACATGCAAGTGGCCATCTCTTTGAGGGATATGTTATTCCTCTCACTACTTCATTCTACTGTGGAGTGTAAGGTATTGTGTGTTGCAGCTATATACATGACTCTGAACAAAGATCTTAGACATCTCGGTTCACATATTCCCCTCCATTGTTTATGCGAAGGATTTTGATCTTTCTCCCAGATTGAGTCTCTGCATGTTCTTTGAAGTATTTGAGATGCTCAAAAATGTCGGACTTCTGCCTAGGAAAATACACTCAAGTGTATTGTGAGAAATCATCAATACATGTAAGCACATACCTTTATTTTTTGATGGACGGATGAGGAAAGGGTCCCATCAAATCATTGTGGATGAGCACCAAAGGAGAGGAGGCCCTCCAACACTTCCCTTTCTCAAACTTCTTCTTGGGATGTTTTCCAAGAACACATCCTTGACAAACTCCTTTGGAAAAATGCATGTCGGGAAAAATGGTGACCATATCTTGTTTGCATAGTTGTTGGATGTATTTGAAGTTCAAATGACCGAATCTCTCATGCCATAATCTACTAGTATCATCAACATGCGTTAGTAGTAACACAAAATCATATTTAACAATGAATTTACTGAAAGTATACAAACAAGATTGGTGGTTTACCTCAACAACAACAAACGTGGAGTTATCACGCATATCATATATGGTTACAAAATCATGTGTGAATTCCACCCTTTTTCCTATACCAGAATGTGTTATCTCATAAATGAAGAGGAGATTCATGAATAGTTTTGGAACATGCAAGATGAAATTCTCAAAACTTTTGTATGGTAGTTCTACTCTCCCTTAGCCAATGACCTCAATTGGGGTATCATCTCCCATGAGAATGGGAGGATCCATGCATGCAAAAATATAAGCTAAAACATTCTTTATTGCTGCCATATTGTGGGATACACCTAAATCTAAGATCCATGCATCAGGAGAAGATTTAATGGAAATTAGTGCATGATACGTACCTTGTTTGGCTTGATCTTCCATCTTATTCTTGGCATCTTTGGGAATGTGATCCCCAAGGTTTCTCTTCTGAAGAATCTGTGCCATATGATCAATCTATTTCTTCATGCATCCAGACTCGAGATGATAACCACAGTTGCAGTAACCACATTTGGTCTTCCCTTTCTTTCATTTTCCACCTATGGAGCCTGAGGAATCATCAAAGGGTTTGGAGTACCCTTCCTTATTTGGCTCTGCATGCGCCTTTCCCTTTCCTTTTTATTGGTCTTCAGATTGCATGCATTGTTGCTCTCATGCACATCAAGTGCATATGCATTGGATCCCTTGATTATCAACATATTGATGAGCTTGTCTTTCTCATGTGTGAGGGATTCAATAAACTTATTTAATGTCGATATTTTCCAGGTAGTTTCTGAAGTGAATCTGTTTGTATGGAAAGATGAGACAAAAAAACATAATCTAACCAAGTTTTTTTCAGAATAGAAACGATTAATTGATTGTGTTGAGTGGATTTGTCTATTCCATATCCATTTAGATGAAGGAGGAGGGAATTGAACTTCGTAAATAAGTCTTGGATGTTATCAAAATTCCTCAGATCTAAGGAATTTAGCTCGACCTCGAGCATATGGCCTCTCATTTTGTCCTGTTTTCCAAAGAGATCCTCTAACTTTGTCCAAATCTCATCTAGTGTGGTACAAGCTTCAATGTGAAACAAAATCTCGGGGGACATAGACACACAGAGGAGGTCGTAGGCCTCATCCATGTGGTTGAGATACTTGTTCTTCTCGATAGCATAAGTTGGTTCAATATTTGTCACCATACAAATCTGGTACAAGCCTCTACATCTTCGTTGATGCAAAATTTTCAGCTTCCACTCAAAGTTGTTATGAGGTGTGAGAAGTATTTCTAACGAGTAATCCATATTTTCTGACAACATCTTCCTCCTATACCTGCAAACAGAAATGCTTGCACTTTCTCCTAGCAATCAAGGCTCTTATACCATGTGAAGTTTTCACAATGAACCTATCTAATAGAAAATGAGCACACAAATCTTGTGAGAGAGAAGAGAGGAGAATAGAATGAAAGAATTGTATTAACTGTTGAGTAAAATGGTAAAATACACATGATATACTTTACATGGCTAAGTGAAGTCGCCATAGTAGTGATCTAGAGAGATCTAGACACTTACCGACAGAAACCGAAGTAATCTTCCACCTTGTCCTAGTTAATTGATCCATGTAATCATCAATTAATTGAGTCACAGGTGTCGAAGTGAGAGAAACACATGCAATTGCTAGTGATAAAACCGAGGTTTCCATGCATGAGTGACTTCCACTAGTCTAAATGAGTGTAAGTGACTTTGAATTGAAGAGGAGCGTCCTATTTTGTAGGAGAATATTCTCATCTAAGGAAGTGTTCTCAACATTGAACTATCAACCTTAGGAAAATAATTACCTTGGTGAGTGTGTAATATCTCCAACATGGATTGTATATGAATTATAGGTACCTTGTAGGATTAAGAAATTTTTAATGGTTAATAGTATGCAAAATTAGGTTCATGCAAGTTAAAGAAACTTGATTTCCATCGTGAAATCTAATTAAAATCATCCCTTGAATAATGTTGATCCAATATGAGCCTTCAAGGACAATACAAAGACATGCACAATTTTGAAGGACATATTCTCTCTTTGTCATGCTTGTGCTTTAATTATTATTTCATCATCATTTAGTAAATTTACCCTTCCTTAATTGATATATTAAAGGGGTAATATAAGTTCTCCCTTTGAATGATGTTTTTTTTGTAATGTAAGTTGAAGAATTTATCGAATATCAGTGGATTGACTATGTTTGAATACTTTTTAGAATGAAGCATGGTTGATTGTGTGGCCTAACTAATTTTATTTGACAAGTGATTGGCCTAGTGGCAAGACCACAACAATAACTCTGTTGGCATCACTATTTGGTGAAAATGACCCTTAACCACCATGATTGATATAGAACGATAGGGAATCATCTTTGATTGATTATATTTGTTAATTATGCTTTTGAAAGTCTTCTGATTGATTTAATATTTATTCAGACTTTGATTTATTGATTGTGACACTTGGATCGTGTTTTTAGTTATGCTTGGACCTTGTGAAAACATCTCAATCCCTTGTAAAAAAAATAAATACATCAATAATTTTATATGTGTTATATTTTATGAATAATGTACAAGTGTTGCTTGATTGTTGCAAAACTATATATAGACACTTAAAGCAGGAATGAGGCTAGTCTCGATATTGTCAAATTTGTCAAAGACTTTGTGAAATATTTAGGAGGAATATTTGGAGTTAGATTATAAAAGTAATTATAGTTGATGATTTCGGCTAATTCTCTTTTTACCAAATGTGTAAAAAGAAGATCATATAAGATCAACTACATTGATTCATAATCTAATAAAATTTGTGTCTTAGTAATGAATGCAAGTTGCTTTTTGTTTGCAAGTTGCAAGTTGAAACCAGTGTTTTGCTTTTTCGTGACTTTGTTACACGTACTCAATAAAATAAACATTTTTTTAATAAAACTTCGTAACTAACCAGTTACACGTACTCAATAAAATAAACATTTTCTAATAAAAATTGGTTCATATATGACGTCACGTCTCGTTGGAAGACGCTTTTTTGACAGGCCACGTGTCGGACACGCTTTCAAAGCTGGCTCCGGTTAATCAGAAAACTAGGGAGTCGGCCGCGCGCCGATTTATTCGCTACCTGTTTTTATTTGGCCCATGGAAAACAAAGCAGATATCTTGTACGATAAAGAACCACGTGGCAAAGTCTATAGCTGAGACGGGGAAAGAAGCGACATTGGAGGGCCAAACCAATCTGAGGAAGCGTTAAAATTTGATAACAACATAATCAAAGTTTACACTTTTCAAAATAAAAGTAGAACACATACAATGGACCAATCCTTTGTATTTTATTTTAATAAAAAGAACGGTGGACATTGGACTTGCAAGGTTGGAACTTCAAAATAAGTATACCCCGTAATTTCACAGATTTTAGAATTTAATTGAATGTCTCTTAAGAGATATAAATAAAATCATATAATTTGTTTTATTTTTTATATATGTCTTTGGAGAAGTTGTAGTTAGAAAAGGGAACAAAGCATTCTATATCGATTACATAAGCCATTTGAAATTATTTGAGAGATATTATATATATATATATATATATATATATATATATATATATATATATATATTAAAATTAAATAATGAATAAAGTAAATGATAACATTTGAATCTCTTTCTTAATAGTCAGAGTCATAAAACATAAGATGAGATTGTTCAATGTGATTAGAGAATTATCTTGATGAAAATCAAATTAAAAAAGGTAAGATTTTTGTATTTTAATTATTTTTTTAAAATAAAAGATTAATTTGACAAAAAAATAAGTTTTTAATTTACAAACATTAAAAATTATTAAAAAGGTATCGATGATGATGATGATTATTAATGTTCACTAAGAACAAATTGATCTATCGGATCTTAAGAGGGTAAGTGATTACTTGTGATTCTTTAGAATTTTGTTTTTGTGCTCGAAAAGCATTAAGAGAAGTTTTCAAATATCAACATAGTTTTGATGATTGTTGAGTTATGAGGTTAGGAAGGTTGGTAGTGTGACAAATATTTTGAAAATGAGATCTAATATAGGTATAGGCTGGACAATCTAAGAGAACGCGTTTTTCATCTTCAACCTTTTTAGTGTCACAACGCTGACACACTCTTTCATACCATGGCGTTTTAGGAATTGACCAACGTCCACTTTCACTATGGAGCTCATGAGAATTTGTTCTTATCTTAGCAATGCTTATTTTTTTTCTTTACACTTGCAAAACAGATAGATAATTTTGATATTCTAGATTAGGGTTGATTACATCTTTATAATACCTTAATTTTATTTTTTCCTCTAACTCTTTATCACACCACATTTTCTCCTTAAATTTTGATTTGACGTTTTTTTTTAATAGTATCTTTATTCTGCAAAATTGTGTCTTCCATGATTCCCCAATAGTTTAGCGAAGACTGAGCATCTTTATGCCATCCTCGCTTGAGTCGATGGTGGTTATGACTCGATTTTGAAGCAATTTTAGGAAGCCTCTTGTCTTCCATGTTGTTTAACTTGTTCTTATACATTAGATATATGGTCATAGCCATGCTCTCAATGGGGGAGAGGCTTGTTTCTAAGAGGAGGATGGGATAGGGTGTGTTTCCTTTAATTTTGAGATTATAGGCTATAAAATTATTTTGTATTTGCTCTATATTTCTCCAGGATTCACGAGAGATACCACAACCCCAGACTTCACATCCATAAAGAATAACAAGTGTAACAAGAGTCTCAAAGACGATTTTCTTCTTATCCCAACTCCAAAAATCATCTGATTTACAATTGTTTTCAAGCCCATAATAAGCTTTCCATCCCCAATAATCCTTTTCTCAATGCTATAAATCCAATTGAGCTTGTGGTGAATATCAATTCCAAGATACTTGTATGAAGTCACTTCCTCCAAGTTGTTGTTGTCATATAAGAAGGTATCATAAGAGATTTTATTGGATTTAATAATCATAACCTTAATCTTATCAGTATTAACAATCATACCCATATTAATTTGATTGGAATTTCAAATTAATAGAAATTAATTTTATATCTTATAAGATATCGAGAAATAAATCAAAATTAGATAGTAAACATTATATATTATATAGTAGATTAATTAACTTTATATAGGTTATAATGTACATATAAACTAATTTGAAAGCATTTATACTGTATACAATTTAATATATATCATCATCTAATTTGAAGTATATATCTCATCTTATAAAACATTAATTGTTTTGTTATTGATAATCAAATTAAACAACTCTATAATAATAATGAATATTATAAACCAATTAAGTTTTAGTGGACATTAATCATCATCATCATCGTATAACATAAAATTGTTTTTGAATAATTAAATATTTATTCACATTAAATTTGAACAACATAAAACTTAAAATCAAATGAAAATAATTAAAATCTACCCTCTTTTAATATATTTTAAATTATTTAATATAACCAAATTTAATATAACATAATAATATTATTTTATATACAAAATTTAATATTATATATTAAAAAACGCATCCTTAATTATTATAAACTTTTCCCCACTTGAAAAGTACAAAAACAACACTATACAAAAAAAAATACGAGTGAGGAGATGGTATCGCATGAACGGGAAGAGCTGCACCCAAGTGAGATATGATACTATTACAGTGAAGTAGATCCGGAGAATCTAAATTTATTGCTTTATTTTGTTATTCTTTTAGTGGAGAGAATGTTTACACCTCGTATATTATATTATACACATAATTTAACAGAAGATGTATTAATAATAATATATAGGATGTCTTTATTTTCTTCAAAATGTCACGGTCTGACTTGTCGATGTGAGAGACAGAGGGATTCGAGCCCTGCGCCAGCTTTCATTCGCTACGGGCCAAAAATCACGCACATGTAAACAAAACCTATTTTTTTATAATCCACGTGGAAAAGTTAGATTCACCAATCAGAGGACCCATTCCATGATGGTGAGTCCAGATGACCTGTTTATTGATTAAGTGCAATCTCATTAAATTAATAGTTGCTCTTAACTAGTATGTAAACTAATGTAAACTAAATGTAATGTAAATTTTGATATTCATAAAAATTTAGATATGAGTTTTTGAATAAATTTAATGTTGTGGAAAGGTACATTATATTAGAAAATAGATAAGTGCCAATTAAAATAGAGATGAATTTAATTTTTAAATATCAAAAGAAAATATTACATGATAAACTAATACTTATTAATCAACAAATATTGAAAATGAAAATATTAAAAATCTAGCTTTTCTTTTAACATTTTATGATATTTATTATTTTTCATAAATAACAAATAATTTTAAAATTTACATTTTTAAAAATTATTTTTTAATTACTTTTCTAAAACAAATTTCAACCCTTAAAACCCTTATAAGAGCTAAGAAAGATTCAATTTTGATTTTGATAGCTGGAGCCTGCTAGTTCCCACTTTATAACAAGTCAACTGAACATGCGAGGCAATGTTTTCTTTTTTCGTGTCTAACAAGGAATCTCGTATATTATATTATACATAGAGAAGTAAAAGCATGTATTGATATCATATAGATATGAACTTCAAGCTTATAAAGGGTCCCACAGGTTGATCATACTTTTTAAGATTAATAATAATATATAGGATGCCCTTGTTTCCTTGAAAATGTCAACAATGGAGGCAAAGAATGAAGTATTAAAGGTTCATAATGACAAAATTTAGCTTACGTAGGCAGCATAAGAATATGTAGTGATTACACATTCGAGAACAAAAATAAAAGGAATGAATGGTGGACGAGTCGAGAAGAAAAGTAAGAGTTTCGAAAATGTTCGACGTTGAATTGAGAGTAAGGAGTGAACAAAAATATCCAAGTTTTTCCACAAGGCATGTGGTGGAATTCATTTTTCCTTGTAAAGGCAACTTCGAGATAAAGGGAGTTGAATACTAAAATGGAACAAGGAATAATGAAAGATTTTTTTTGTTTTGATTTTATCAGATATGTAATGTATGTGGCTAAACATCTATATCATACTCACTAATAAAATAATTACAACTTTTCACTTAAGTAAATATTCAATTCCATAACAAATTAAATAAATATGTTATTAATTTAATTTTAAATATTAAATGATTACTTTTCTCATTTCAAATTAAATAATTACAACTTCTCACTCAGTTAAGTAAATATTCAATTACATAACAAATTAAATAAATATGTTATTACTT
The DNA here is from genome assembly GCA_000966675.3 of Picea glauca. Classification (NCBI taxonomy): domain Eukaryota; kingdom Viridiplantae; phylum Streptophyta; class Pinopsida; order Pinales; family Pinaceae; genus Picea; species Picea glauca. The sequence continues at coordinate 271,485 of JZKD02S1698904.1, forward strand.
TAATTTTAAATATTAAATGATTACTTTTCTCATTTCAAATATTAGAGAATAATTTTACTCATTTTTTTCATTTTAATGATTAAATTTAATGGTTCGATGTAATGGTTTATGGTTTTTAGTTTATGGATGGTATGATATTAGAGGTCCTTTGTTGGTTAGCTTGGTGTATGTTTTTGTGCATGGTTGATGTACTTGCGTGTGGCATAGGTTTGTACTTGGATGTGATTGGTACATGCTATGTAGAGGCATGTGTGGGTGATGGTTGTGAGTTGTTATGAGTAGTTTTGTTTGATGCACATCTTGGTGATATTGTGCTTATGGTTGAGAGTTGTTTTGGTGATTGGTCATAGTGATTGGATCTAGTTTGGTTAATGGGATTATTATTATAGATTGTTGGTATAGGTTGTTTGGTAAATGTTGTTACAGGTTTCTGGTACAGGTTGACTTGACAGGTTTCACATTTACAATTTGAAAGAAGCAGATATACTGACAGTAGGACTGTGAGATTTTGTGGTAGTCCACGAGTTGCAATGAGGATAGATGCATACATCCGTGAGTTGCAATGAGGATAGATGCATACATCTGTGAGTTGCAATTAAGAAATGCACGGATACCCGCGTGTTGCATTATAGATAGGCCACAAATCTGAAGGAAATAATTGAAGAAGGATTGTACAGGTTGTGACAGAGTGTTGGTATAGGTTGACAGTGACAGAGTGACAATGAAAGTGATTGATTCAGTGACAGTGACATGTTGTTCACATTTTTCATTTATATTTCAGGGCGACAGGACAGGGGAAGGAAAAGGGGTTGTATCCTCCTTCTAGTTGGAGGCGAAGAATCATGGAGTTGGAGCTTCCTTTAGGTTGGATCATGAGAAGTAGGTGGTTGTAGCCACCTTCCGATTGTAGCCGGAGAACTCAGGGGGTTGGAGCCTCCTTCTAGTTGGAGC
>JZKD02S1698904.1:300447-310743 GCA_000966675.3 Picea glauca
GATCGTTATACTGTTGTAATGGAGGTTTGATTATAGCGGTATCGTGGTTAGTTTTATTCATTTCCCTGTGTATCTGTTTCCTTCTCACATTGAATGGCTTGGGCATGGAGGATCCAGTCGAGTTGTTGCAGTTGCAGGATGATGGAGGTTTGGTCATACTGCAGATGTAACTGTGTCCCTTGTAGACATATTTCGGTGTCTGAATTTGAGCTCAAGAATACTCTTGAGATTGGATTTTCTTCTCTGAGCTGCTGGAAGGCCTAATGCTCAAGGCAGTCTCCTTCACCCTTTCTCCTAAGTCTTCCCTCTTCTATCGCTTTAACTCAATTTACTGAATGAAGTTAATGTGGCCCTCACTTCCCTGTGCATTTCTTGTCCAGTTATGTGTTGAACATATTTCATGTTGTTGAGTTTTGGCCATTGACCATCTACATTTAAAACCAACATCCACCTAACACTGATGGGTATTGGGCTTACCTCCCTTGCAATCAGGAGGTGACTTCCGATGCTAGCATTTCTGGCATCATTGTTGAGGAATGAATTGAATACTTTTCCCTGGGTAGAACGACAACGAGCTTTTGATTATGAAGGTGCATCAGATATCAGAACCATTGAAGATTGCATTTTGCACCTGGCGACTCCATTGTTTCAATTGTGGCTCCGAAAGGCAGACACACGAGGTCTACTCCACAACTTCCTCTAGCTACACCTGAAGCTGACCCAGAGAAGATTATCAATAAAAGAAATCTTTCTTGAGAAGGCTTTAGATGTTGCCCTAGATTGAAAAGCTCCTTGGGAGAATGACAACGATTAGATCTGGCCTTTTGATGGTGAACAAAGACCAGACACATTCAGATTGCATAGCATTCACCTGGCGACTCCACAATCAAAGACTCCATTGGGGAGGATCTTGTTGACAGAAAGATGACCATACCGAAGGGGAAGACCAGGTATCAGTTTATGAGCTTGCTTCATGAAATCTTGTTTTTCTTTATTAGCTCATTTATCTCTTTCCCTTTACATATAAAGAGCATTATCCTCTACTTTGTTTATTCAGATGATAATAAGCCTTCCTTTATTTATCCATACTTGGAAGAAGAAAACATGCCCTCTTCTTGTGTTGTATATACCGATCTCATGTCTTCACCTCTGCCTATTCATAATAGTGAGATATGTATTGCATATCCTCTTGAAATTGATCACCCTTGTAGCCTTGAGGAGGTTGAAAATAATTCACCGTCTTCTCAAATCTCGTTACCCTCTGTTATTCTTGTTGAGCCTTTCCATCAACTCGTTAATCCTCATGATCAACCCACTTCTTTTCAAATTAAAATAAAAAATAAGATGTTTAAACCTATGAGGCTTCCATATCGCCTTAACCCTTATCCTCGTAATTCCTTTGAGTATCTTCCTTGGTTTTATGGAGAAGACCATATTACAGCCGAGAGGCACTTGGGGGCCTTTGAGAATTTTATTGATCAGTTTGAGATCGTTCATGATGATGTTACCATGAGGTTGTTCTCACATTCCTTGTCTCGATATGTTGTTGTGTGGTTTAGATGTTTGGAGGTTGGTTCTATTGGTTCCTGGACCGAGCTATGCCATGCTTTTTTAAAGTGTTGGGGTGAGAACAAATCCCTTGATCAATACTAGTTTGAGTTTAATGCCCTGAGGAGAGGGGAAGAGGAAGCCTTGGTTGTCTTCAACAAGAGGTTTTACAGTGTTTATCATAGTATGCCTGTGGAGATCATGCCCACAGAGACTGTTGCCATGTTGTACTATGTCATGGTTCAACATCCAGAGCTTGTCCTTCTCCTGAGAGAAAGGAAATGTTCATCGTTAAGACATATGCTTGAATATGCTGTAGAGGTTGAGGAAAACATCAGGGCTAGCAAGTGGGTTCATATGTAGGCATATCTCGAAAATTTGCATGTACATGAGTAAGAAGACTATCAATATGTTTCAAATTTTGAGCAAGAAGATAGTGAATATGAATCAGATCTTGAACAACAACAAGGAAGTAGGTATGATTCACAATTGGATTCGGGTTCTTCATCATTTGCATATTTTTCTATGGGCGGGAATGGATATCAATCTTATGATCAGTTTCCAGAACATTTTGAGCATGTAGCAGTGGTTGTTTGCATAGATAATTGTATGTTCTTGGTTGATCATAGTTATGATGTTCTAAATCCTACTGCACCATTATCTTGTGACCATTCTTATGAATAAGAAACTGTAATTGTTGATGATCAAGAGTTGGTTTCAAAAGAACAAGGAGGACATTTATTTGCAAGCAGAGAGGATTTTATAGAGGAGCGGCCTGGTCTTCTAAAGAAGCCAAGATTATGTCACATTATTCATGATCATGTAGCCATATACATGGAGTCATACATTTCATATTTTCTGAAATTTTCAAATTGCATTAGTTCACCAATACTCACAGGCGAGTATGGTGTTATGAAAGATTTCCAAGACCACACTATAGAGCCTTTTCCTTTATTCATTAAGGAAAAGCATTGGGTGGAAATCGTTTATCCTAGACTTGAAAAAAACACAGAGCATCATGTAAAGAAGGATCTTAGTGGGCAATTTACTTCATGTCCAGAACCTGTAATTGAGCAGGTATCACCTGGTATCAGCCATCCTGCATCAACCTCTCACCCACCTGCGCTTGCCAGAGACATTCAACCATATGTGAGCAGTTGTGGAGCAGATCGAGCTATCTATTATAAATTTTCTAGAGTTTTCCACTCGTTCTATGAGCCTGTCAGTGAGTGCATGGAGTTGCGCTTCCTTCATATCTTGGAGTTGCCCAACTTTATATCAACTTCAGCCTTTGGAGATAAGCTGAAGAATGTAACCATTCTGTTGTTATGGTTGCATTATCTATTATCAATCATCGACATAGTGAAGGAGCTTCTAGTTAGGAACTTACTTGAATGGCTATGGTGGAAGTTTGCTTTCACCTAGCACTGTGTAAAAAAATAGTATTTTAGGACTGTACATAAATAAGCTCCTTGGAGCATGTGTGTTTATTTTTGTTTTTACTTATCAGATTTTATTCCTCAGTAGGGTGTTTTGAGCTTGAATCCATAGCCCAACAGAAGGCGATTGAAACTGCAAAAGGAGATCTTAGAGCCTCGCAGGGAGGACTATATCCCCCATGGAGCCTAATGTTATCACATATTTCTGCAAGGGGATGTTTTCCTTTGGAGTTGGCCATTGGGTGACCAAATGCAAAAGAAGTGGGCTTAAAAACCCACAAATGTATTTCATCCAAAGTCAGGGCACGATTGTGCAGAGGCATGCACATATCTAGTCAACGAAAATCCAATCAATCACAGGCTCAATCTCAGCCATCAGATCCATCAAGAAAATCGATCAACGGTGGAAATTCCTCATGGGAATCGAGAATCGAGACTTCAAAATAATGTCAAAATGGTTTATCAAAGGCTCGAAGTGGTCGAAGCCTGAAGTGTTGAAGTGGCCAAAGCCCAAAGTGGTCGAAGCCCGAAGTGTCGAAGTGGCCAAAGCTCGAAATCCCAAAGTCTGAGGTCAACATAGGCCCTCTGATCCAGCAAGACGCGTGACGCCAGATCCGAAAAGCGGAGAATGCCACTTTGGGAATTTTGAAGTGAGGAAGGTGCACATCGTCCTGACTCCCCGAGGAGCGAAGTCCCGAAATGCAAAGCGAATCTGGAGGGTTCAATCGTGGAAGTTTGTGAGTTGTTGATCTGACGCGGGAGTTCAGAATCAGGAGAGGGAAGGTAATCTGACTTTCGACTTTGCGAAACTCTAAGTCCCGAAGCCCCCAGGAAGTGGGCCCAAGGTCGCAACCCATGGTCATGAGGAAATCAAGTCCGGGGGGAAAGGTTGGCACCCATCGCGAGGAGCCTTGGTCGTCGGATGCATAGCATATTTGACCATCGATCTGGGCGCAGTGATTTCGTAAGTCGAGAGTCGAGGTTTCTGTTGTCAAGTAATATGAGGATTTCCGAAGGGCGAAATCCCGAAGTGCCTGTGAAGTTAAGTGATGGGTCATGGCCCGAGGTCGCATGTGGGGAACTGGTGCAAAATTTTCCAGGTCTGCTCCCAAGGCAAAAAACACCCGCATTCATTACAGAGTGAAATCATCACAACTTCAAGATTGTTGGGTTGACTCGAAGCACCGCCAACGTCCCATAGAAGATCCCTAGGAATTCAAAGCCTTGTTTAGATCCTGATGAAGAAATTAATGGAGGTAGGTGTTGGTAGTTGAAACCTCATCTCATCCCATGAGTGGAAAGCCAGAAAGGACTAGCCATGTAGGTAGATTGTCAGCTCAGAGTTCCCTTGTGGATGGATTTTTCATGCAAACCCCATACTGACTGGGGTTGCGTCTGATAAAGGAATACCTGCACAGTCTGACTAAGAAGACGTTGTGCCATGGAAGCTTGAGCACACCTCTGCTAGGCGAATATTTTTTGAGTATATGTATGGAGTTATGTTATTTTGTAGAGGTCTTTGGTTGAGCATAGCTCTCAATCTGTAATTTTGTTCTGCCAGAGTTGTTCTCTGGTTATGTAATCGACTTAAGACTTTCATGTTAATAGAAGTCAACTTACCTCTTTCCATTTTGTCTGTAAAAGTTGTTTAAAACACTTGGGCATGGATGATCCAGTCGAGGATCATTATACTGTTGTAATGGAGGTTTGATTATAGTGATATCATGGTCATTTTTATTCATTTCTTTGAGTATCGGTTTCCTTCTCACATTGAATGGCTCGGGCATGGAGGATCCAGTCAAGCTATTGCAGTTGCAGGATGATGGAGGTTTTATCATACTGCAGCTGTAACTGTGTCCCTCGTAGGCATATTTGGGTGTCTAAATTTGAGCTCAAGAATTATCTTGAGCTTGGGTTTTCTTCTCTGAGTTGTTGGAAGGCCTGATGCCCAGAGCAGTCTCCTTCACCCTTTCTCCTAAGTCTTCCCTCTGCTCTCACTTTAACTCAATTTACTGATTGAAGTTAATGTAGTCCTCACTTCCCTGTGCATTTCCTGTCCAGTTCTGTGTTGAACATCTTTCATGTTGTTGAGATTATCAACCATCCACATTTAAAACCAACATCCACCTAACATTGATGGGTATCGGGCTTACCTCCCTTGTAATTAGGAGGTGACTTTCGGTGCTAACAGTTAGGATGGCCATCTTAGAAAACCAATCAATCACCACAAAAACACAGTCATTTCCCTGCTTGGTTGAAGGAAGGCTCGACATGTAGTCCATCGAGATGGATTCTCATGGCCTGTTGGGAGTAGGAAGAGGGGTGTATAGGCCTTGCTTCTTAGTGGTTGGTTTGGAAATGGCATAGCAAATGCGAGACCCGATATACATGTTGACATCCAGGTGCAATTTCGGCCAATATAAATGTTTTTGTAGTACTGCCACGGTATTTTCCATGTAAAAATATATTTCCAACCGATTGTAGTGAGCTTCCCAAATCAGCTTCACATGCTCGCATGAAGGAACATAGAGGTGGCCTAGATGGTATAACATTTTGTCCTGAAGATGAAAGTTAGAGGCAGTCGCACATGTGCCCAACATCTGGTAAGTGGTAGCGAAGTTAGGATGTCTCTTGTAGAGTCGGGGCCACTCATATGCCTCATGGCCATAGGAGTGGAGCACCATGGTTAAGGCTGCAACTGGAGGTTGACTGAGGCATTCAGTGACATAATTGGTGCTCCCTGTCTTATATTTGATGTTGAGATGGAAATGTTGCAAGTATGTGGACCACTTTTGATGGAGGTCATTCTGCAATTTTCCTTGTATCTGCATGAACTGCAAAGGCTTGTGATCAGTGTGGATGGTTGTCTCCTTCCTGAGAATGTAGTGCTTCCATTATCAACAGGCTTGTACAATGGCATACATTTCTTTGTCATAGGTGGGGTTCTTATGGATGACATCTGATAGTGTCTCACTATGATATTCCATTGGATGCTCGTGTTGAGTGAGAATTGTGACCACAACATAGTCTGAGGTATTGGTCTCAATCTCAAAAGGTTTTTTCAAATCAGGTAAGGAGAGTACTGGAGCTGAGCACAAACAATTTCTCATATCATCAAATGTTTGATGTTGTGACTTCCCCAACACAAACTTTGCCTTGCCACCACCCTTGGTCACTTGACTGAGGGCCCATGCAATATGGGAGAATCCCAACACGAACCTGCGAGAGAAGTTGGCAAGTCCTAAGAAACTTCGAAGCTCGATTAGTGTGGTCGGGGCTGGCCAATCAAAAATGACTTAGATCTTGGCTGGATCCACATGCACACCATGTTCATCAATAATGTAGCCTAGGTATTGGACCCTGTGCATGTCGAAGGAGCATTTTTCGAAGTTAGTATATATATTGGGTTGTCACAGAGTGTGAAGGACCTGCTGAATATGATGCAAGTGTTCAAACCAATTCTTGTTGAAGATGAGGATATCATCCAGATATACCACCACAAAAGAATTGGTGAAAGGCCACAATATATCATCCATCAATCTCGTTAAATTTTTTGGAGCATTTGTCAAACCAAAGTGTTAGACAATTGGTTTAGATTGATGGACAATTTGTTTAGATAGTTGGTTGTCATTGATGTCAACCCTTGGTCAGTGATCTTGTAGATTGATGTCAACCATTAGAGATTGATTTCAACCCTTGGATAAGTACGGTAGCGAATTCTGGTAGCACAAAGGTATGGATAAGGGACCCGAGTTTGTTTGAGGTATAAAAGCATGAATATTAGTGAATATGCAATGAATACTATTCTAGATGGATAATACATGTCGTGTTGTTTCCGATGATATGTCGTACGCCACATAGTTCCTCACGGTTGAGTAAAGTTGGAGAACCCTCATGAGTTATCTAGAAGCACCTAGAAGGTCAAAGAAGTCAAATTATTCTAGAATCTCCTAGAAGAAGTTGACTAGTCAAAGTAGTTGCAACTAGGAGTTAATCATGAATTAAGTTGTTGCCAAAAGAAAATAATTAAAAATAAATTTATTGCAACTAGAAGTGGTGAGTTTACTATTTGTGGATAAACTGGTTGTAAGTGGACAAAGTTCTTAGAAGTGGGTTAACCCTAAAAGAAGGAAGTTGGGTAAAACAGTTAGAAGGTAAGCCCTAGAGGAAGCTACTTGGAGAGTATAAATAAGAGAGAAAGGGTCTTTTATTAGCACCTATTGAGCACATTGAATATCTATTATTTTGTAAAAGGTTTATTGCAGGTACTCATTGATACATCTAAAGTTATGCAAGTCTGAGGTAGCAAAGGAGGATTGACGGAGAAATTTTCAGAGTTGCAGAGTTTTAGAAAAAACCCAATTTTCTGAAGTTGTACATGGGATGTAGAAGGCCAGGTCGTGTACATATGTAGGCCACAGAAGGCCAGGTCGCATACATCCATGCGCTGAAAGAGTTCAGGTCGCATGCATGTGGAAAAGGCCATGAAAACTTGAGTAGATGTGGGTGCTAGGTCTCTAGAGTTTGAAATAAAGTTCTCGGGAAGGTCTACAGTGATCAGGTACAACATATCTATCTACAGGTTCAAAAGGTATGTCATATTATTATGAGTAGTTGGATATTGTTGTCTACATGAGATATGGTTATGGGAGATTGAGGATTTTCCCTAGAGAGGTTGTTGGTTGTATGGCACTTATTGTATGAGCTAGATCTACATAAATTTAGTGTTGGTATACTTATTGTTTATCATTGGCACACTTTGTTGGGATATATTTGAGCCATTTGCTTGTATATTGATGAGGTAAGGTCTTGTGAGTTTGGGCATCTTCCTAGAGGTACTATTGGTGTATAGTACTTGTTGTAGCTAATGGTTATGAGGCGGATCTGTTGAAGTATATTGTTGGTGCATGCCTGAGATTTATTACCATATCTTGTAGTGCATTGTGAAAGGCATTGATTAGTGGTTTCGGTATATGATTGGTTTATGAGTGGTACATGTTTGAGGGTTTTTGGTTAAGGTGTATTTATGAAGTTATTGGTACAGTTTGAGGTTCCATTATAGTGAGGGTTTGATGCATTGTTGATGTAAGGGTTTATGGTATTTTGTTTATGGAGAGTATGGTGTATTGCTAGAGGTATCTTGTTGGTTATCTTGGTGATATTGTGCATATGGTTTAAAGTTGTCTTGGTGATTGATCTTGGTGAGTAGATCTGATTTGGTTGATGAGATTGATGAGACAGGTTGTTCTGACAGGTTGTGTTATGCATAGTTGATGTACTTGTGTGTTGTGCATAGTTGATGTACAGATTTGGTGCATGGTTGATGCATTGGTTGATAGTAAAGGTTGAGGTACAACTTGATGCATGATTGATGCATGGTACAGGTTGTTGTGACAGTGACAGGTTGTATAGGTTGGCAGGTTACAGGTTGACAGTGACAGAGTAACGATGGTAGTGATTTATTCAATGACAGTGACAGGTTGTTCACATTTGACATTTATATTTCAGAGCAGTTGGATGGGGCAAGGAGAATCAGGGAGTTGGAGCTTCCTTCAGGTTGGATACTGATAACTAGTTGGTTGTAGCCACCTTCCAGTTGTAGTCAGAGAACCCAAGGGGTTGTAGCCTCCTTCTAGTTGGATCAAGAGAATTATGGAGTTGGACCTTCCTTCAGGTTGGAGCTTGAGAAACTAGGGGGTTTAAGCCTCCTTCTAGTTGGAGCTAGAGAATTGGAAGTTGGGGATTCCTTGAATGTAATTCTTGACATATAAGAAAAGCATTCGGTCATTTTATCCCACATTGGGTTTCCACATAAATATTGGTGTATTGTGTATTGTGTGGATGTGTTTATCATTGTTCACTATGCTCTGATGGATGTTAATATTTATGATGCGATAATATATTGATGACGAACTGATGAACATTGTTGAATAAATTGAAAGAATATACATTGTGTTTTAGAGGATTAATAAGTGGTATAATTGCTCATTATTGATTCACCCAACCCCCCCCCCCCCTCTCAGTAATCCAACACAAAGAGCATGACTAGCCATTCAAAAATACCTTCTTTGGACTTGAAAGTAGCCTTCCATACATCAGTCGGTTCTATTTGGGACCTGGTGGTAGCCAGACTTCAAGTCAATTTCAATGAAAAACTTGGCTCTCTTGATTTGGTCAAGAAGGTCGTCAATTCGGGGAATTGGGTACCAGTTCCTGACTGTGATTTTGTTTAGCGCTCTATAATCAATGCAGAGTCACCAAGTCCCATCTTTCTTCTGCATGAGTACAATTGGGCTTATGCATGGTGAGGAGATGGGTCAGATGTGTCCCTTTTGAAGAAGCTCTTGGATCCATCACTTGATTTCCTCATTTTCCATTAGAGAGTTGTGATAGACTGGCCCATTGGGTAGAGGTGCACCGAGGGTTAGATCGATTGAATTCTTGACCTGAGAGTGCAACAGTACCCTAGTGGGTGAGGAGAAGATGTCTTTATATTCTTCCACGATATTGTCCACCTATTTTTTCTAAGTGGAGAGACCCTATGCAAAGTCCATGGATGTGGTTGCAACCCTCTCTTCACTTTGAGAGCGAATCATGAAGAAGACAAATTTATCAGTTTGGGAAATGACCTTCCTGCATTGCTCAACAAAGATCAAAGAAATGGTGATAGGCGGAGCTACCTTTGGTATGTTGTACAATTGTCTACCTAAATTAATAATAACACTACGAGGTCTAGACTCATATACAACATGTTGTTTCCACAAGTATGGTTGGCCTAAAAGAACATCACAAAATTCAAGGGGGTCAGTATCACACAATACCTCATCCTTGAAGGGCTTGATGTTGTAGGGAAGATGACGTTGTTGGCTGACGTGGAGATCTCTTCCATGGAAGATCCACCCGATGGTGTAGGGTTGCGAGTGTGGTGTTGTCAACAGGTTTAACCACTTGACGACCTCTGCTAAGATCAGGTTCTTTTGAATTCTACTATCGACAATGAAATGCAACGGAGAACCCTTCACCCACATCTGTGAGTGAAAAAGGAGTTCACCTTCCTCGTCTCTTCTAGTTCACTTGGCTAAACCTTGGTGGTAGCGACAATGGAACTGGGTTCTGCATCAATGATCCACTTCCCGTTGTTTGGATCTAATTCAGAGTCAGAACCTGCCTCTAACTCTGAGGCTTTCATCTTGGCCACCAATGACTACTTCGAGTGACATTCATTGGTGTTATGCAAAGGGATTTTATGGAATTTACACCACTTCCTAGTGTCTTTCTTTATCTTCTCATTACCCTTCTTTGTTTTCGA
>JZKD02S1698904.1:357739-373993 GCA_000966675.3 Picea glauca
CAACAACTTTTGAAAATTTTCACCAAACCTTTCACACAATCTAAGTTTTTCAAGTTATGATAACTACTTGGAATGACCAAATTCATCATTGAGGGAGTTGATGTGATGATGTCTTTTCTATCTTGTACTCCATGGCCAAAGTCATGTTTAAGGGAGAGTGTTGGTGTAATCATTGATCCACTGTGTGTACTTAATGAACTCTTGAATTAATGGAAAATAAATGTCTTTACGGTAAGGCCCCAATGGTCTATCATTAATGTGGTGGTTATAATGTGGCTTAATGGCCCCTTATTAATAAGGTAGTAAGAAAATGACAAAATAATAATATTGATCCTAAGGGCACACTTGCAATCAAATATTTTATAAGATATATCAACCTTTTAATGATCCCTTATCAATAAGATAATAAGAAAGCGACGATACAATAATATCGATCTAGAGGGCACACTTGCAACTAACTTAAGGAATAGTTGATAACGACACATTGCTCGAATTAGGTCATTGTAACTTAAGCATTTGAATTTTAAAAATATCTTGGCTTTATCTAGTAATATATAACTCTTAAGTTGGTCTTTAAGCATTGCTCGAATTAGTTGATAACGATGCATTGCTCAAATATTGCTTTCACAATAACGACACATCTTCATCAAGTGGCCACTTTGGAGGCGCTACCCCCTTCAAGGTACAAGTCAATTTTGATATCCCCTTATCTGAAGGTCAGATACATGCAAATGTTGTAGATAAATAGTTGAATCTACTAGAAGTGTATTTTTTGGTCCATAATTTTTCCAATAGAAAAAAAATTACCTTTGCGCTCCTCAAGGTTGTCCCCCATGTAAAGGATTGGTGGGAGACTTAATGTGAGAAAAAGGCCACTAAGGAATTTGAAATATTTTCGATCGCACCCACTTGGGATTCTTTCAGGGATGTTATTAAGGAACAATACTACCTTGTTGGAAGATATGATGACCAGTATATGAAATGGACGACACTGCGGCATGAAAGGGACCAGGCAGTACTAGAGTTCACAAATATATTATATACCTTACGCACCAAGCTGGGTATCAAAGAGTCTGAATGAAAACTAGTGCTCAAGTACCACGATTGTCTGCATAGATACATCCAAACATTAATGGAGTTTCTGGACATCTCATTAGTGGGCGCGACTTATCATTATGTTTTCAAAATTGAGCAGAAATTTAAATAGAAGAAGCGAGAGTTTGGATCTGAAAATTCCTCATAGCAGAAGTATGGCAAAGGCGGCCACAACCCATAGAACAAAGGACATAGCAAGGATGGACCCCCTCAGGACAACCAGTCCAAGCCGAAAAAAAAGAAGGGTAAGTGTTGAAACATTTTTAAATTTTTTTATCCCTAAGACCCAAACTTTCCTTTTTCGGGTTTTGGATTTTCATAAAGCATAAACTTCGTTATCTTTTCCAAGCGCCCGGTACCGATCTCCTGAAAAAATTTATTCTTTAAATAATAAAAGGAAAAAAACCTAAAATGTTATAAGAGTCCCGACACATTTTCTATAAAGTTATTTTAATCATGATAAGTTTTAAACCTAATGGAGTTAAGATTAACTTTAAAAAGTTTTTGGGATTCAGGGTTTGTTGAGAACATATATTTCAATACATATTGAATTACAAAATCTCGATTCCCGATTTCCCGAAAGAATGAGAGTTAGTTTTAATTCTGATTAATTAATTCACTAACACGAAAAGTTAAAGCTTAAGTTAATCATTTCGCAATTTCGGAAATTAGGATTCAACGATAACATATCTCTTGTCAACAAGATCCCCGAAATCCTGAAACGCGAAATTTCGACCCATAATTTGCGTCAAACTGTTAATCCAGTTTTATCCTTAATCCTGATTAATTAGTTAACTAAAATGGAATTAAGTCCTAATTTAAACATATCGCGATTTTGGAATTTCGGAAATCGGGATTCAGCGATAACATACCTCTCGCCAACTCGATCCCCGAAATCCCGAAATATGAAATCCCGATTCAAAATCTATGTTAATCTAAATTAATTATGTTTTGAAGGTTAATCCTTAATCCTGATTAATTAATTCGCTAATATCGAATTTTAAGGCTTAAGTTAATCATTTCGCAATTTCGGAAATCGGGATTCATTGATGACATACTTCCTGTCAACACGATCCCTGAAATCCCAAAACGCCTAATACCGGTCATTTATTTTGCTAAAACGAATTTAAGTCTTAATTAATCTTGTCGTGATTTCGCGATTTCGGAAATCGGGAAGCAACGATAACATACATCTCGTCAACTCGACCCCCAAAATCCCGAAACACGAAATCTTGACTCTTAATCTGTGATTAGTCTAAATTAATTATGTTTTGAAAACATGATTAATGACAATCAATCTTTTCAGGTTTTGTTCATGTTTCGGTTTCCGATTGAATAAAATGTTCCGAATTTTTAATTCAAAAGCGCCAAAATGCGGCCACTTAAGTAAAGAATAACTGGTGATATGTGACACTAATGCGTATCTCAGTAAATATCTACCGCATTAAATGTCTTGAATTCTTGTCAGGTGCATCAGTCCCGTCATTGTTAAATGAATTAAAAGAGAGTTTGAAGGTCTGTGTTTCGCAACATTTTCTGTTTCATTCTATCAAGCGCAAGAAGCATTCAGCCGAGTTCATACACTCCTTTTCTGTGACAGGTTTTCCATCTAACTTAAAGTCATGGCACCAAAAAAGGCACCGAAGAAGAGTGAAGATAAACAGGAAGGAGATATCATATCTGACACTATGCCACACGCTATCGATTCCATTAAATCTTGGACACAAATCTCTGAACTCCTGGAATTCGAATTCAAGAATTCTCATACTGATTCTAATAATCACTTTCAGGATATAGCAGACTCAGAGCTTCATAAGATTGCGGCGCGCCCTCGGCTTTGGTGTATAACAATATGATCAGTTAGGCACTGGAAAAGGTTGATATTCCGATGAGGAGCATCTTAAATAATCAAGGGGTCATTGTCATCTTGTTCAGGCTAGAATATATACAAGTAATGTATAAGCTCTCACCGAATCCTAAGTACACTTTTAATGCCGAGTTTTTAGCTGAATTTCAAAGGAAAGAGTGTAATGAGGTAGACCAAACTTATCCTGATTTAATTAAAGATTGGTCGAGATGTCCATCAAAGTTTAGGGCCGATACCCATGGGGTTTATTACACGACATCTTTGAATGAGTACATGGTCTATGTAGCTATTATGCTGTGTAGACTGTTCGGGATAAAGGATCCCTGCCATTTTCATGTAGATTGGGTGCCCTTTTTAGAAGAAGCTTCAGAAGGATTCACTTTCAACTGGAGTAAAATTCTATCTGATAACCTAGCTCAAGAAATTTCAAACTGCAGAGTTGAAAAATCTAAAGGTCAACCAGTAGCCTTTTATATGTCAGTGTACATTATGGACGCAGTTTGCTTTATGACTCATTTTCCCTTGATGAATTGGAGTTGGAACATAAATTTCCCGGAGCCCATTCATGAATATCATTCTGCACTTTGGGAAGAAAACGCTAAGAATGCATTTTATGAAATTTGTCATTCCGTAATTATTCCAATGCATAAAATGTTTCATGGTTGTGAACCCCCTCGCATTTCTGAAGTCAATCTCAGGAAATCTCAAAGCAATAGCCGACTGGTTTGTTGATGAAAACTTCTCTTATATTAGGGTTTATGGATGCTCAATCCTCCCTCATGCACTTTTGAAATTCCTCTCAGACAGATTGGTATCGAGGGAAGTAGCACATCAAATAGTGAAAGGTGGTATTGGAATAGAGCTAAAAGTAGCTCAAAAGAAATCCTGGCCAACCTTCCCTGTGTATGTCGGGAAATTTTCATTACTAAACCTCGGCCATTCTAAAGTAGATGTTCAAGCATTAGAAGAAATAAAACTAGTGAATATTGAGCACAAAAAGAATGACCCTTATCAATTAGTAAGCATACATTTGATTCACTGTAATTTGAAAGCTTATGAGCATGAAACATCTGTTTATGATGATATTTTCAAGGAGGTCAAAACCTATGAAGAAGTATTGAACAGGGTACATGCCATGTCACTTGACTTACAGGTTGGTTTCATGTCATTTCAGAGTCACAGACGAAGTTGTTTACTAAAGAGTTTGCAGGGTGAATCTATGACCCCTCCTCTAGAGAAGGAAGGGCCTCCCCCAGGCTTTGAAACAAATGTACAGGATAAAGTAAATACAAAAGGAAAAATGAAGGAAGGTGAAATGACTTCACATGAAACAGGAGTTCCTCAGACGAAAGAATCAGAGGCAGGGAAAAGAAAGGAGTTTGAAACACCTTCAGAAATCCCTGAGAGTTTTTCGAAAAAGGTAGGAGGAACATCATCGACAGAACTTGGAAGTCCCATTACTTCCTTGACTCCATTGCAGTCTACTTATGGAAACCCCCACGAGGGAGCTCTGTATGTTAGTGATCTTGAGCCTATTTCTAGGGATGAGATTTCTTCATCCGATTATTTCTTTAGTAAAAAGAGAAAGGCAATCCTTAAACAAGAAATTCATCCAAGAGGAGATATGATGGTTAAAAAACATAGGGTCATTATAGATGGAAAAAAACTTAAAGAGGGAGAATTCGCTATAGAGATAGCAGGCACGATGGGAGCTTTAGCGTCGACGAATATATACTCCGTGGGCAATTTGACAACTATGTTGGAACATAAAGACCAAATGATAGCTCAGCTACAGGGTCAATTGAAAGAGATCGAAAGAAATATTAGTTGGGGAATAAAAAAGGGTCTAGAACAAGCTAGATTAAATGATATTCAAGAGATTCAGAAAGTGAAAGCAAGCTTAGAGGAAGCAAATCATAAAATACAGGTCACTCAGGCACAAGTCCTAAAGCAAAAAGAAACAAATAAACAATTACAAGATAAGATTAGTTCCATTTCAAATCAAGTGGTAGAGCTTGAAATTTTCTAGGCCCAGGTATTGGGAATACATTTGAAGATAGAAGAGGAACAACAGGGAGTATTTTTTAATCTAGAAATTATCCATAATTACTTTCATGAAACTAATAAATCCTTGGAAGATATTCTCCAAAAAGAGAAAGAAGTAAAAGCGGGCATAACTACTTTCCAAAAAGCAGTGGCCTTTTCAACAAAGGAGGAGGTCAGAAAGATTAAAAAACTATCTGTTTCAGAGCAGGTTAAAGGAGATGTAATACTCAAGGTGTGGGAGGTAGACCTTGTAGAAAACAAAAGAGTAACCAGAGAGGTCAATGATGATTGTCAAGGAATTTTTGATCTTTTAGAAAAAGATTCTTTGAACATTGGAAAAAACGACTGTCCCGGGTTGTTAGGGGAAATTAATATTGTCAAGCATCAGTTAAGATTTAAAGAAGAGATGGAGGAAATGGAGATGGAGATCCCAAAAATAAAGGTAATCAATGTCACCGAAATCGACAAATGGATAGTGATGCCAAGCTTAAAGTTGCAAACTATTAAGTTCACAAGGAAAATAATTGAAGATCGTTTGCCAGAACTGCAGAGAAAGTTTTTCTTATTTGAAGCAAAGGATATTCCAGAAGCTCCCAGAGTTTTAGTACAGTTCCTGGGAAAATGTGTTCGTTGTCTTAAAGCAGAAGGAGTAGGTTCATCAACACATACATGAAATACTCTTTTGAAGATTTTCATTATTAGAATAATAAAGCAGTTAGAAAAGAAATGTAAACGGTTTGACATTGTTCATCCATGTAACCGTAGTCTTAGGAAGTTGGTTAATCACCAACGGGAAAAATATTTGATGATCATGTATAAATATGTTTTCACAAGACTAAGAAAAGGCTTTTGGTTTTTTGAGAGGTCCGATTGTATTAAAAAAGTTTTCCATCCATTGTGATATAAATAATGCAGACGAGATTCTGAATTCTGTCAACTTGAAGCTATGTGTTCTTTAACCCCGTTTACAATTTTTATGTTTCTCTTTCAATGTCTTTCTAATGAATGATCAACTATAAGTTTATTTCATATATCTTTTGTAGTTTGAATTGATTTGGTTATCGAATTATTTACAACTTTTCCTCTGAAATTGCTATCAGTAATTTTAAGACCTGTAGATCATTTGAATGATTATATTTAACACTTCATTAGAAATCATGTTTTCCTCTTTACTCCCTGTTACAATATGAGATTCTTTCGTGATTAAAGCCTCATATTTTTTCAGCAGTATTTCTTTGTTATTTTACTATTCTCAAAATTGTTTCAAGTCCATGAAACGGCCTCAACTGTTATTATATTATTATTTTGAATTCCAAAACTATTTTTCCTATTTTCATCCCATAAAAACTGGAGCAACAATTTATCAAAAACTTTTAAAATTTTAATTAAAACTTTATTTTCCATGACTGTCCCAAATAATAGACAACCCACCATAGAACCTGTCCTCCAAGATCAAAGTAGCATTGCTTTAAACCTATTTAATACTATTCTACAAACAACAACTAACCGGGTTGAATTATAACATTCATGGGCAGCTATTCAGAGAGATATCAGCATCCAAGAACAATGGGAAGCTAGATAGAGGAAGTTGAGAAACCAACTCTGATTTACGCTTCATTTTGATTCTTACCCTATAATTACCCTTATCTCTACGGATGCCTTGACGTTATACTTTAGAGCCTTACAGTATAAATTCAGGAACAACATCTTTTTAGTGCCGTTGTCGGGGAACGAATAAACGAAACTTTTCCCTGGGAAGAACGACATTGACACTTTCTTTCTTTGATAGTGAACAAAGATAGAAAACCTTCTAAGGCTAAATTTATTTTTCACTTGGCGACTCCACGATAAGTAAACTGGCTATTAGACGAAAGAACACTAGAAAGAACCCAGATGAAAAGCAGACCTCGCCAGTCTCTGATCCGGAAAAGATTTTAAAGTCACGAAGATCCCTTAAACAAATTATTTCACCCATACATACTTTTTGTCAGCTTGATTTTGCGCAGTTGAACATTTCGGAAACACTTGATAGATCTATCTCGCTTCCCCTCTCATACGATACGTTCTCTTTTCCTGAGGTATTTTCCCCAGATTTCTGTGAACCTTCTCCTCACACATTCCGAGCTTCAGCCTCAAATCTACCAATGGTTGCACATGGAGGTGTTGGAGCTGGGGGTGGTTCCCCAGGAGGACCAGCAGGTGGCCAAGTATCGCTTCCTAGAATCTTCGCTAAAGTAGCTACTAGATATTCCCCCCTTGTCCTCCCAATTCCCCTACACGATCTTCCTGAAAATTATATGAAAATCCTTCCGAAGTTTACAGGGGAAGGAGATTTGACTGCTCAAGAACATATAAACTTCTTTGACCAATTTTCCGACATCCTCGGAATAGAACACGAAGATGTATATTCTAGACTCCTCGTTCAGACTTTCGAAGGACAGGCGAGGACCTGGTTTCGATCCTTAGTAGTCGAATCTCTAAGATCCTACGATGAACTTGAAAGAGATTTTATTAGACAATGGGGAGAGAGGAGGGACCACCTCTACTACCTAACTGAATTCAGAGCCCTTAGAAAGAAAAACTCAGAATTTGTTCTAGAGTTCATGCAAAGGTTTAACAAGTTGTATAATAAAATCTCGGTTGAGGTCAAACCTTCTCAACTCGCAGCAAAGATGACTTTTGCTGGTACCTTTGATCCCGACTTTGCCCTATTATTGAGAGAAAGGAGATCAATAGATCTCATGAAAATGCAATATGATGCTCTCGAGATTGAATCGAACATGATGGCATCAGGGAAATTAAAAGCTAAAATAGAAACCAGAAATAAAGAAAATAGAAAATTCAAAGAACAAGGTGGATCCTCAGGATCGGGTAAATCCCTGGGAGATAAAATAGACGAGATGGCTAGGGTAATTAGAGAACTTTCAAATAATATCTCAAAAATGGAACTAGATAAATCAAAAGGGGATAATTTTCCTAGGAAGGATTTTAGAAGGAATCCTGATCCTCAGGCCCCAGAGAAAACAATTAAAAATGAAGATCAAAAGATCCCAACCCCCTTCAAAAGTGAAAACTTCATTGGAGAGGAAGATCTAGAAAATTTTGAAGAGTTTGATGAGGATATTAATAATCTTGGCGATGATAATAAATCACCTTCTTTATCAAGACAAGATTACGAAAAATCTTTAAATAATGAAATTAGATCGGAAGACGATGTTAGCAATGATACTTCTAAAGATCCATCTTATCAGGGTATCGCTGATGATATTATTGCCGAACTTCACGAGAAATATAATTTAAGACCTAGGAACAAAAATCTTCCAATTGCTCCAACAAAAAAGATCTTGCCTAAAGGGGAAATTCATGAAGCAACTCCAAAGGTTGCCGAGAAAAAAACTGCAAAAACCAAATCGCTGACACACAACCTGTCAAGTCAAAGTCAGTAGGAACACAGACTGAGAAAACACAGGATCCTATGAATGAAACCAAGTCCTCACCACAAAGAAAAGCTGAAAAGAAGGGAATGGAGGCCCCAAACATAGAAAGCGACAAGGCCCTTGGAAATTTTAATCTGGAAAACGAAATAAATAAAATCAAAATCCCTATCCCACTTGTTGAACTGACTAAAAATCCCATATACAGAAAACAAATTGCCAAAATGATTATCTTTTCAGAAGACGAAAGCCAGGCCAATGTCATCAACTTAGAAGATGACAAGCCAAACATAGTTTTTGGTCCGCATTTCGAAGGTGCGAGAGACACTGTAGCCCCTTTTTATATCACTTTAACCTTGTTCAACCACCTACTTCATAACTGCATGCTAGATTCTGGAGCATCTCACAATGTGATGCCAAAAGCCATTATGGAGAAACTAGGTCTCGAAATCACCAGGCCATATGGAGACTTATATTCATTTGATTCAGGAAAGGTCAAATGCATAGGCATGATTAAAGACCTGGTGGTAGGTCTGGCTCAAATACCCGCAAAAGGCATTCTTATGGACGTAGTGGTCATCAACATCCCTTTGAAGTATGGTATGTTGTTATCTAGATCATGGGGTGCCAAGCTTGGAGGATCTCTCCAGCTTGACATGACATACACTACGATTCCAGTTTTTGGAGGACAATACACGCGTCTTTGCAGAGAAACTAGGTTGGCATTCACGATAGGTGATCCACATAACCCAAATAACCATCCTATATATATTGCCAACCAAGATTTAGGAAATTGTATATTATCTGTTGATGATGATTTTGAAGTAGATATAGACGAAAGCTGTACAAAAGAAAAAACTGAAAAAGAAAAAATAAAAATAAAAATATATAGAACTGGTATATGGAAAAAAAAATTTGACGGTGCTTCATCCTACTTAGGAGCTGGAGCAGGGGCACTCCTTGTGGCTCCTGATGATCAATTTGCAATCCCCTTTTCTTATAGACTACAGTGGAATGTGGACTGCACAAATAATGTATGTGAGTATGAAGCCTTAGTGTTAGGGCTAGAAGCCGTCAGGAGAATGAAAATAAAAAACCTCGAATTCTTTGGTGACACCGAGCTAATCACTAAACAAGTAAATCGACCGTACTAAGCCAAACATCCTAGGTTGAGGTCCTACAGGAATTGCATATGGGATTTGATCGAAAATTTCTTCTCCTTTGTCAAAGTTCATTTCATTCCTCAAAATGAAAACCAACAGGCTGATGCGTTAGCGAAGGAGCCTCTACTTTCACACCTCCTACCGTGTTTAAACTAAAATACCACATACAAATGAGACACCGACCTTCTATACCGAATAACATACAACATTGGCAAGTCTTTGAAGACGATGAACAACTTCACAAATTTTTGGAATCTATAGATGAATTTGCCGAAACACATCTTGACCAAGAAAGCTAAAACGATCCTATTTGGATCATGCAGGACAGGGAGGACCCTCAAGAGTTACATGATAAAATCGCAAATCATCGAATGCTTGTCCTTAAAAATAACCAGATCCCCAAGGGTCTGATTCCCTTGGAAAGATTATTTAATCAAGATGATATCCCTTCAAAATCCACTCTACAGCCTCAACCGAAAGAAGTTGAAGACTGTGACATAGGTACTAAAGAAAACTCTCAGTTGGTTAAGCTATCCAAGTATCTGTCGACTAAAATAAAAAATAAATACGCAGATTTGCTCAGAAAGTACAAAGATGTTTTCGCTTGGTCATATGAAGAGCTGAGAACCTATGACACCTCTGTGATCGAACATAAGATACCCCTGAAGCCTAGTGTCAAACCCTTTAGACAAAAACTTAGACAAATTAATCCTATTCTATTGCTTGTGATCGAAAAGGAAGTAAAAAAGCTCTTAGATGCAAATATAATCGTACCACTGAGATACTCAGATTGGGTAGCAAACCTGGTCCCAGTTAGAAAGAAAAACGGGGAAATTAGACTGTGTGTTGACTTCAGAAATCTTAATAAATCATCCCTCAAAGATAATTACCCCCTACCCAAAATGGATCATGTTTTAGAAAAAGTAGTGGGGGCAAATAGGATTCCGATGATAGATGGATTTTCAGGGTACAATCAAATTGCTGTCAGCGAACACAATAAAGAAAAGACAACCTTTACCACTCCTTGGGGTACATTTATGTATGATAAGATGTCGTTTGGTTTGATGAATGCAGGTGCTACTTTTCAACGAGCTATGGATATCACTTTCATTGGTGAAAGAGACAAATTTGTGGTTATCTATCTTGATGATCTAACCATTTTTTCTAAATCTGATGAAGATCACCTGATACATCTCAAGTAGACGTTTGAAAAATGCCACAAATTTGGTTTGTCTTTAAATCCCAAAAAATCTCACTTCGCTATGCAAGAAGGTAAACTTTTAGGTCATATTGTGTCTCGAGATGGAATTAGAATTGACCCTAAAATATTTGAAGCTATAGACACAATAAGTATCCCTAGGAATGTAAAAGAGATTCATTCATTCTTAGGAAAAATAATTTTTTTGAGAAGATTTATTCCAAACTTTGCTGAAATCGTGAAATTGATCACAGATATGCTAAAGAAAAACAACGAAGTAAAATGGACAGCAGAAGCTAAAGCATCGTTTGCCCGCATCAAGAAGGTTATAAGTGAGGCACTCGTACTAGCAAGCCCTGATTATCTAAAGGATTTTCTTATTTTCTCATTCGCCTTCGAACACACACTCGTTGTGGTTCTCCTTCAGAAGAATGAAGAAGGTTTCGAGCAATCGATAACCTTTTTTAGAAAAAGTCTTCGAGATGCCGAACTCAGATATAATATAATGGAAAAACAAGCATATGCTATGGTGAACGTGTTAAAGGATTTTAGAACCTATGTGTTGCATTCTAAGGTGATTGCGTATGTACCTACTAGCTTCGTAAGAGATATTTTAGTTCAATCCAATAGTGATGGCAAAAGAGGACGGTGGCTTGCCAAAATTCAAGAATTTGACTTGGAGATAAAGCCAACAAAACTAGTAAAGGGACAAGGTTTAGCTAAACTCTTAGCTGAATCAAATTTCAGAGCTCTCGGAATAAATGGCTTACAAGGAGAAAAAGAGTGTGTGGACATGAATGAACTTGATGAACCAACAACTAAAATCAGAATCGAAGAGAAATTTGCTTCATCAAATTGGTACAAAGACATAGTGTCTTACTTGTTGACCTTGAAGTGACCAAATGACTTAACCCCATACAAAGCCAGAACGTTGAAGCTGCATGCGGTCAAGTATTGTATATCCAAAGAACAATTGTATTGGAAAGACCCACTTGGCTTCCTCCCGGTTTGTTTGGTCGAATCAGAAACATAAAAGGTCATAAGCCAATTTCATGAAGGAGTTGGTGGAGGACACCACACCTAGAGGGAAACGACTTATAAGATCCTGAGGGCATGGTATTATTGGCCCAAACTTTTCTCAGATGACAACGCCAAGGTCCGAGCTTGCAACCCTTGCCAATTGTTCTCAGGCAAACATAAACTCCCAGCAATGCCATTGGTTCCGGTCAAAACAGAAGCTCCTTTCCAGCAATGGGAATTAGATTTCATAGGTGAAATTAATCCTCATTCTAGCACTCAACACAGATGGATCCTGACCACTACATATTACTTCACCAAATGGGTGGAAGCTATTCCAACTAGAAGGGCTACTAACTCGGTGATAATAGATTTCTTAGAAGAAAATATTTTTTCTAGATTTGGCTGCCCCCGAAAGATAGTCACAGATAACGCACAGGCTTTTAAATCTATGGCTATGGTTAGTTTCTGCCAAAAATATAATATTGTGCTTGGTCATTCCACAACATACTACCCTCAGGGAAATGGTCTGGCCGAGTCTTCAAATAAAAGTCTAATCAATATAATTAAGAAAGTGCTGAACAAAAACAAGAAATATTGGCATGTACATTTGAAATACACCCTGTGGGAAAATCAGATAGGCACGAAAAAGTCTATTGACACTTCTCCTTTCCAGATGGTGTACGGGACTGAGGTGGTGTTACCTATAAATCTAGCACTTCCTGTAATGAAACTTTGGCAAGACGAGAAGGAAGAACCAAATCATTTCACAAGAAGAATAAACCAGCTGATTGAAGTCCAACAACACAGGGCCGAAGTGGACGAAAGGCTACAGAAATACCAAGATGACATGAAATCACTATTCGATCATAAGGCCAAAGACAGGGATTTTCTCCCCTGAGATTTGGTTTTAAAATGGGATGCTAGAAAGGAAGACTCGGCGAAACACGGTAAATTCGATCACATATGGTACAGACCGTTCAAGGTTGCATCTCCTGAAGGAAAGAATTCATTTCTGCTAGAAAATTTGGACGGTAAAATCCTAAATGCCCCTATCAACGGGCGTTATTTAAAACACTATATGGAATAGTTGTTTTCCAGAATTCCCACTGTATATACCGGTTTGTTTATTCTTTTAGTTTCATAATTTTTCTTGTGTAAGTCTACTTCCATTTTGTAAATTAAAAATAAAAAAATAAAAATAGGTTAATGTTTTTCTAGAAGTAAAGATACAAAATTCTCAATGTATTCAATTCTTTAAAAAAAAAAGGCCTTGATACTCTTCGTA
Source organism: Picea glauca (assembly GCA_000966675.3). Classification (NCBI taxonomy): domain Eukaryota; kingdom Viridiplantae; phylum Streptophyta; class Pinopsida; order Pinales; family Pinaceae; genus Picea; species Picea glauca. The sequence continues at coordinate 370,848 of JZKD02S1698904.1, forward strand.
TTGTTCTCTCACAGGATTTTGGCTGACAGCCCGACAAGTGAAAGTAGCAAATAGACAGCCTTATAACAAAATATAAATTTGCCAAAAATAGGTGATAGATAAGATTTTCTGTTATTTTAAAAGAGAATGAAAATGGTAAGGCAAAGGTGTGAGTTCCAGAAAAGTTTATTTATTTTTTTTTATTTTTTTCAAACAAAGGTTTTTTATAAGAAATGCAGTGATTGTCTTGTAAGTGTAATAGGTCACTGAAATAATGATTTCGAAATCTAGGCCCTAAGAGTTTCATCTAGAATAGGACAAGAAGTAATTAAAATAAACAAAAAGAGAAAAGGATCTTTAAGAAAGAATTCCAAGAGTAGGGCTTGATTCATGACTCCATCACCCCTTTTTACCATCGGTTTTGTCTTCATAAAGGACCAAGTATCTTTCCGGGTTTCCCACAGAGGGAGAAGAGATTACATCTTACCTTTGGAAGCTGAAAAACAGTTCTTAAAAGGCAGACTAGTCCTCATAACTCCTCATTCTCCGACTAAACAAAGTTATGCTTAGGCCGATCCTCACTCTCCTAGGTTTCTTAACAATTTTCTAAGGATTTAAGCTTGCTCGAAGGAATACCCCTGAAAATAGTTTTCCCCTTTTTCTCTGCAGACTAAGGTGTTTTGAAAGTTAAGAGAAGGTGGATATAGAGTAATCAAAACAAGTTGACAGACCTCCACTACAATTTTTACACAGATACCATCCTTGGTATATTAAGTACCACTGATTGCCCCCACTTCATATTCAAAAAGTAAAATATAAGACAAATAACTTCACCGGGGTACTGAACAGGCTCGCTGGCAATGAAGCAATATCTAAGGTTAAATGCATAATTATGATTCAAAGTGGTGAAAGGAAATTAAGTAAAATATAAGACAAATAACTTCATCGGGGTACTGAACAAGCTCGCTAGTAGTGAATCAATATCTGATGTTAAATGAATAATTATGATTCGAAGTGGTGAAAGGAAATTCAATAAAAAGGGACAGATAACTTCACTGGGGTACTGAACAGGCACGCTGGCAGTGAATCAATATCTGAGGTATCTGTAAGGTTGTCATACTTAAATATCACTCTACTCTAGTTACCATTTTTTTCGAAACCGGATCTACATCCCAAATCCAGACAGGGCTCCCCAATTAAAAATATGAATTTTGCTTCATTTGATGCAAGCCGAAAGACACAAAATCTGTTGGGTTTCCTAGGATTGTTTTGATCATCTTAACGATAACTTAATTTCAGTAACGAGAAGGAAAAGATCATAAATGGGAATGCAACTGAGTTTACAACAAATGAGAGTTTTGAAAAGATTTTCAGAAGTAAGGATGAAATCTCTTTTTCCCCTGTATCCCCTTCTTTAGCATTTTCTGCAGAGATAAACCCTTGACTCCATTAACCCAATAAAGGCACTAAGTCTACATGTTCTCCTCGTCCCACAAGGAGATGAGGTCCCTAATTGGAGCCTATGTTGAAACATTTTTAAAATTTTTTATCCCTAAGACCCAAACTTTCATTTTTCAGGTTTCGACTTTTCATAAAGCATAAAATTCATTATCTTTTCCAAGTGCCCGGTACCGATCTCCTGAAAAACTTTGTTCTTTAAATAATAAAAGGCAAAAAAACTAAAATGTTATAAGAGTCCCGACGCATTTTCTATAAAGTTATTTTAATCATGATAAGTTTTAAACCTAATGGAGTTAAGATTAACTTTAAAAAGTTTTTGGGATTTGGGGTTTGCTGAGAACATATATTTCAATACATATTGAATTACGAAATCCCGATTCCCGATTTCCCGAAAGAATGAGAGTTAGTTTTAATTCTGATTAATTAATTCACTAACACGAAAAGTTAAAGATTAAGTTAATCATTTCGCAATTTCGGAAATCGGGATTCAACGATAACATATCTCTTGTCAACAAGATCCCCGAAATCCCGAAACGCGAAATTTCGACCCATAATTTGCGTCAAACTGTTAATCCTGTTTTATCCTTAATCCTGATTAATTAGTTAACTAAAATGGAATTAAGTCCTAATTTAAACATGTCGCGATTTCGGAATTTCGGAAATCCGGATTAAGCGATAACATACCTCTCGCCAACTCGATCCCCGAAATCTCGATTCAAAATCTATGTTAATCTAAATTAATTCTGTTTTGAAGGTTTACCCTTAATCCTGATTAATTAATTCACTAATATCAAATTTTAAGGCTTAAGTTAATCATTTCGCAATTTCGGAAATCAGGATTCATTGATGACATACTTCCTGTCAACACGATCCCTGAAATCCCGAAACGCCTAATACCGATCATTTATTTTGCTAAAATGAATTTAAGTCTTAATTAATCTTGTCGTGATTTCACGATTTCGGAAATCGGGATGCAGCGATAACATACATCTCGTCAACTCGATCCCCGAAATCTCGAAACATGAAATCTTGACTCTTAATCTGTGATTAGTCTAAATTAATTCTGTTTTGAAAACATGATTAATGACAATCAATCTTTTCAGGTTTTGTTCACGTTTCGATTTCCGATTGAATAAAATGTTCCGATTTTTGAATTCAAAAGCGCCAAAATGCGACCACTTAAATAAAGAATAATTCGTGATATGTGACACTAATGCATATCTCAGTAAATATCTACCGCATTAAATGTCTTGAATTCTTGTCAGTTGCGTCAATCTCGTCATTGTTAAATGAATTAAAAGAGAGTTTGAAGGTCAGTGTTTCGCAACATTTTCTATTTCATTCTATCAAGCGCAAGAAACATTCGACCGAGCTCATACACTCCTTTTCTGTGATAGGTTTTCCATCTAACTTAAAGTCATGGCACCAAAAAAGGCACCGAAGAAGAGTGAAGATACACATGAAGGAGATATCATATCTGACACTACGCCACATGCTATCAATTCCATTAAATCTTGGACACAAACCTCTGAACTCCTGGAATTCGAATTCAAGAATTCTCATACTGATTCTGATAATCACTTTCGGGATATAGCAGAATCAAAGCTTCATAAGATCACGGTGCGCCCTCGGCTTTTGGCGTATAACGATATGGTCAGTTGGGCACTAGAAAAGGTTGATATTCCGACGAGGAGCATCTTAAATAA
>JZKD02S1698904.1:382478-394592 GCA_000966675.3 Picea glauca
GTAGATCTATGCGTCGGCCTCTTAGCTGTTCAGATGTGCGCCTTCTTTATACTTGATTCCAGACCCCCCCCTGCTGTTAAAGGTAGAACGGTCGGGGGGGGTCCGGAAAAGCTTGTGAACCGTAGATCTCAGCGCTAGCCTCTCAACCGTTCATTTATGCACTGTCTTTACTCTGTGAGCGCAAAGTCATATTTTCTCCAAAACTTAGGATAAGTGCATTATGTGGATTTTGCGCACTGCTTCCCTTGCTTTTGTCTCCATGGGGTTAGGAAAAACCACTCAGCGTCAACAACCATGAATTTTCTTTTCTTTTCCTTGAAAATAATTTGCAGAGATGAAATATTATTTGCAAACCAATATACACCCAGAGTGAAACATTTCCAGTCACTAGATGATACTATGAATTATAGGGTTATAACAGCGAGCATGCGAAGCTGATTTGGGAAGCTCACTACAATCGGAAGGAAATATACTTTTGCATGGAAAAGACTGTGGCAGTACTACAAAAACATTTATATTGGCCAAAATTGCACCAGGATGTCAGCATGTATATCAGGTCCTGCATTTCCTGTGCCATTTCCAAACCAACCACTAAGAAGCAAGGCCTATACACCCCTTTTCCTACTCCCGATAGGGCATGAGAATCCATCTCGATGGACTACATGTCGAGCCTTCCTTCAATCAAGCAGGGAAATGACTATGTTTTTTTGGTGGTTGATTGGTTTTCTAAGATGACCATCCTAACTGTTAGCACCGAAAGTCACCTCCTGATTACAAGGGAGGTAAGCCCGATACCCATCAGTGTTGGGTGGATGTTGGTTTTAAATGTGGATGGTTGATGGCCAAATCTCAACAACATGAAAGATGTTCAACACAAAACTGGACAAGAAATGCACAGGGAAGTGAGGGCCACATTAACTTCAGTCAGTAAATTGAGTTAAAGTGAGAGAAGAGGGAAGACTTAGGAGAAAGGGTGAAGCAGACTGCTCTAGGCATCAGGCCTTCCAACAGCTCAGAGAAGAAAACCCAAGCTCAAGATCATTCTTGAGATCAAATTCAGACACCGAAATATGTCTACAAGGGACACCGTTACAGCTACAGTATGATCAAACCTCCATCATCCTGCAACTGCAACAGCTCGACTGGATCCTCCATGCCCGAGCTATTCAATGTGAGAAGGAAACATATACACAAGGAAATGAATAAAACTAACCATGATACCGCTATAATCAAACCTCCATTACAACAGTATAATGATCCTCGACTGGATCATCCATGCCTGAGTGTTTTAAACAATTTTTACAAACAAAATCGAAAGAGGGAAGTTGACTTCTATTAACATGAAAGTCTCAAGTCAATTACATAACCAGAGAACAACTCTGGCATAACAAAATTACAGATTGAGAGCTCTGCTCAACCAAAGACCTCTACAAAATAACATAACTCCATACATATACTCAAAAAATATTCGCCCAGCAGAGGCATGCTCGAGCTTCCATGGCGCAACATCTTCTCAGTCAGACTGTGCAGGTATTCCTTTGTCAGATGCAACCTCAGTCAGTATGGGATTTGCAGGAAAATCCATCCACAAGGGAACTCTAAGCTGACAATATACCTCCACGGCTAGTCCTTTCTGGCTTTCCATTCATGGGATGAGATGAGGTTTTAGCTGCCGGCACCTACCTCCATTAATTGCTTCATCGGGATCAAAACGAGGCTTTGAATTCCTAGGGATCTTCTACGGGACACTGGCGGTGCTTCGAGTCAACTCAACATTATTGAAGCCATGATGATTTCACTCTATAATGAACGCGGGTGTTTTTTGCCTTGGGAGTAGACCTGGAAAATTTTTCACCCGTTCCCCACATGCGACCTCGGGCCATGACCCGTCGCTTAAATTCATAGGCACTTCGGGATTTCGCCCTTTGGGAATCCTCATATTACTTGACAACAGAAACCTTGACTCTCGACTTACGAAATCGTTGCGCCTAGATCGACGGTCGGATATGCTATGCATTTGACGGTCGAGGCTCCTCGCAATGGGTGCCAACCTTTCCCCCCAGACTTGATTTCCTCATGACCATAGGCTACGACCTTGGGCCCACTTCCTGGGGGCTTTGGGACTTAGAGTTTCACAAATTTGGAAGTTAGATTACCTTCCCTCTCCCGATTTCCGAACTCCTGCGTCAGATCAATGACTCACAAACTTCCACGATTGAACCCTCCAGATTCACTTTGCATTTCGGGACTTCGCTCCTCGGGGAGTCGGGACGATGCGCACCTTCCTCTCTTCAAAATTCCTGAAGTGGCATTCTCCACATTTCAGAACTGGCACCACGTGTCTTGCTGGATCAAGAGACCTACGCTAACCTCAGACTTTGGGATTTCAGGCTTTCGCCACTTCGACACTTCACGTTTCGACCACTTTGGGCTTTGCCCACTTTGACACTTTGGGCTTCGGCCACTTAGAGCCTTTGATAAACCATTTTGACATTATTTGGAAGTCCCGATTCTTGATTCCCGTGAGGACTTTCCACTGCTGATCGATTTGCTTGATAGATCTGACGACTGAGATTGAGCCTGTGCTTGATTGGATTTTTTCCGACCAGATATGTGCACGCCTTTGCACAATTGCGCCCTGACTTTGGATGAAATGCATTTGTGGGTTTTTAAGCCCACTTCTTTCACATTTGGTCACCCAATGGCCAACTCCAAAGGAAAACATCCCCTTGCAGAAATATGTGATAACATTAAGCTTCATGGGGGATATAGTTCTCCATGTGAGGCTCTAAGATCTCCTTTTACAGTTTCAGTTGCCTTTTGTTGGGCTATGGAGTCAAGCTCAAAACACCCTGCTGAGGAATAAAATTCGATAAGTAAAAACAAAAATAAACACACATGCTCCAAGGAGCTTATTTATGTACAGTCCTAAAATACTAAATTTTTACACAGTGCTAGGTGAAAGCAAACTTCTACCATAGCCATTCAAGTAACTTCCTAACTAGAAGCTCCTTCACTCTGTCGATGATTGATAATAGATAATGCAACTGTGACAGCAGAACGATTACATTCTTCAGCTTCTCTCCAAAGGCTGAAGTTTATATAAAGTTGGGCGGCTCCAAGATATGAAGGAAGCACAACTCCATGCACTCACTGGCAGGCTCATAGAACGAGCGAAAAACTTTATAAAATTTATAACAGACAACCCAATCTGCTCCACAACTGCTCACATATGGTTGAATGTCTCTGGAAAGTGCAGGTGGGTGAGAGGTTGATGCAGGCTGGCTGATACCAGGTGATACCTGCTTAATTACAGGTTCTGGACAGGAAATAAATTGCCCACTAAGCTCCTCCTTTACATGCTGCTCTGTGTTTTTTGCAAGTCTAGGATAGCTGATTTCCACCCAATGCTTTTCCTTAATGAATAAAGGAAAAGGCTCTATAGTATGGTCTTGGAAATCTTTCATAACACCATACTCACCTGTGAGTATTGGTGAACTAATGCAATTTGAAAATTTCAGAAAATATGAAATGTATGACTCCATGTATATGGCCACATGATCATGAATAATGTGACATAATCCTGGCTGCTTTAGAAGACCAGGATGCTCCTTTATAAAATTCTCTCTGCTTACAAATAAATTCCATCCTTGTTCTTTTGAAACCAACTCTTGATCATCAACAATTGTAGTCTCTTCTTCATAAGAATGGTCACAAGATAATGGTGCAGTAGGATTTAGAACATCTTAACCATGATCAGCCAAGAACATACAATTATCTATGCAATCAACCACTGCTACATGCCTAAAATGTTCTAGAAACTAATCATAAGATTGGTATGCATTCCCGCCCATAGAAAAATATGCAAATGATGAAGAACCTGAATCCAACTGTGAATCATACCTACTTCCTTGTTTTTGTTCAAGATCTGATTCATATTCACTATCTTCTTGCTCATAATCTGAAACATATTGACTATCTTCTTGCTCATGTACATGCACATTTTCGAGATATGCCTGCCTATGAACCCACTTGCTAGCCCTGATGTTTTCCTCAACCTCTATAGCATATTCAAACATATGTCTTAACGATAAATATTTCCTTTCTCTCAGGAGAAGGACAAGCTTTGGATGCTGAGCCATGACATAGTACACCATGGCAACAGTCTCTGTGGGCCTGATCTCCACAGGCATACTATGATAAACACTGTAAAACCTCCTGTTGAAGACAACCAAGGCTTCCTCTTCCCCTCTCCTCAAGGCATTAAAATCAAACCAATATTGATCAAGGGATTTGTTCTCACCCCAACACTTTAAAAAATCATGGCATAGCTTGGTCCAGGAACCAATAGAACCAACCTCCAGATATCTAAACCACACAACAACATATCCAGACAAGGAATGTGAGAACAACCTCATGGTAACATCATCATGAACGATCTCAAACTGATCAATAAAGTTCTCAAAGGCCCCCAAGTGCCTCTCGACTGTAATATGGTCTTCTCCAGAAAACCGAGGAAGATACTTAAAGGAATTACGAGGATAAGGGTTTAGCTAATATGGCAGCCTCAGAGGTTTAAACATCTTATTTCTGATTTTAATCTGAAAAGAAGTGGGTTGATCATGAGGATTAACGAGTTGATGGAAAGGCTCAATAGGAATAACGGAGGGTAATGAGATTTGAGAAGACTGTGAATTATTTTCAACCTCCTCAGGGCTACAACGGTAATCAATTTCAAGAGGAGATGCAATACATATCTCACTTTTATGAATAGGCAGAGGTGAAGACACAAGATCGATATCTACAACACAAGAAGAGGGCATGTTTTCTTCTTCCAAGGATGGATAAATAAAGGAAGGCTTATTATCATCTAAATAGACAAAGCAAAGGATAATCCTCTTTATATGTAAAGGGAAAGAGAGAAATGAGTTGATAAAGAAAAAAAGGATTTCATGAAGCAAGCTCATAAACTGATACCTGGTCTTCCCCTTCGGTATGGTCATCTTTTTGTCAACAAGATCCTCCCTAGTGGAGTCTTTGATTGTGGAGTCACCAGGTGAATGCTTTGCAGTTTGAATGTGTCTGGTCTTTGTTCACCATCAAAAGGCCAGATCTGATCGTTGTCGTTCTCCCAAGGAGCTTTTCAATCTAGGGCAACATCTAAAGCCTTCTCGAGAAAGTTTTCTTTTATTGATAATCTTCTCTGGGCCAGCTTCAGGTGTAGCCAGAGGCAACTGCGGAGTAGACCTCGTGTGTCTACCTTTCAGAGCCACAACTAAAACAATGGAGTCACCAGGTGCAAAATGCAATCTTCAATGGTTCTGATATCTTATGCACCTTCAGAATCAGAAGCTCATTGTCGTTCTACCCAGGGAAAAATATTCAATTCGTTCCCCGACAACGATGCCAGAAATGTTAGCACCAGAAGTCACCTCCTGATTGCAAGGGAGGTAAGCCCAATACCCATGAGTGTTAGGTGGATGTTGGTTTTAAATGTGGATGGTCGATGGCTGAAACTCAACAACATGAAATATGTTCAACACAGAACTGGACAGGAAATGCACCGGGAAGTGAGGGCCACATTAACTTCAGTCAGTAAATTGAGTTAAAATGAGAGAAGAGGGAAGACATAGGAGAAAGGGTGAAGGAGACTGCCTTGAGCATTAGGCCTTCCAGCAGCTCAGAGAAGAAAATCCAAGCTCAAGAGCATTCTTGAGCTCAAATTCAGACACCGAAATGTGTCTACGGGGGACACAGTTACATCTGCAGTATGATCAAACCTCCATCATCCTGCAACTGCAACGGGTTGACTGGATCCTCCATGACCGAACCATTCAATGTGAGAAGGAAACAGATACACAGGGAAATGAATAAAATTGACCACGATACCGCTATAATCAAACCTCCATTACAATAGTATAACGATCCTCTACTGGATTATCCATGCCCGAGTGTTTTAAACAACTTTTACAAACAAAATGGAAAGAGGGAAGTTGACTTCTATTAACATGAACATCTCAAGTCGATTACATAACCAGTGAACAACTCTGGAAGAACAAAATTATAGATTGGGAGCTCTACTCAACCAAAGACCTCTACAAAATAACAGAACTCCATACATATACTGAAAAAAAAATTGCCCAGCAGAGGCATGCTCAAGCTTCCATGGAGCGACGTCTTCTCAGTCAGACTGTGCAGGTATTCCTTTGTCAGACACAACCTTAGTAAGTATGGGCTTTGGAGGAATAATCCATCCACAGGGGAACTCTGAGCTGACAATCTGCCTCCACGACGAGTCGTTTCTGGCTTTCCATTCATGGGATAAGTTGAGGTTTCAACTATCAGCACCTACCTCCATTAACTGCTTCATCGGGATCATAACGAGGCTTTGAATGCCTGGGGATATTCTACGGGACGCTGGCGGTGCTTCGAGTCAACCCGACAATCTTGAAGTTGTGATGATTTCACTCTGTAACAAATGCAGGTGTTTTCGGCCTTGGGAGAAGACCTAGTGAATTTTTCACCCCTTCCCCACATGTGACCTCGGGCCATGACCCGTCTCTTAACTTCATAGGTGCTTCAGGATTTCACCCTTCGGGAATCCTCATATTACTTGACAACAAAAACCTTGACTCCAGACTTAGGAAATCGTTGTACCTAGATCGACGGTCGGATCTTCTATGCATCCAACGACTGAGGCTAGTCGATATGGGTGCCAACTTCCCCCCCCAGACTTTCTTTCCTCATGACCACGGGCTGTGACCTTGGGCCCACTTCCTGGGCGCTTCGGGACTTTGCATTTCACGAAGTCGGAAGTTAGCTTACTTTCCCTCTCCCAATTTTCGAACTCCCGCGTCATATCAACGACTCACGAACTTCCGTGATCGGACGATCCAGATCTGCTTCACATTTCGAGACTTTGCTCCTCGAGGAGTCGCGATGATGTGCACCTTCCTCACTTCAAAATTCTCGAAGTGGAATTCTTCGCTTTTCAGATTTGCTGCCATGTGTCCTGCTGGATCGGACGACCTATACTGACCTCAGACTTCGGGATTTCGGGCTTTGGCCACTTCGGCACTTCGGGCTTCGGCCACTTCGACATTTCAGGCTTTGGCCACTTCGGGCCATTGATAAACCATTTTGACATTATTTCGAAGTCCCGATTCCCGATTCCCGTGAGGACTTTCCACTGTTGATCGATTTGCTTGATGGATCCGACGGCTGAGATTGAGCCTGTGCTTGATTGGATTTTCGTTGACTAGATATGTGCACGCCTTTGCACAATCGTTCCCCGACTTTGGATGAAATACATTTGTAGGTTTTAAGCCCACTTCTTTCGCATTGGGTCACCCAATGTCCAACTCCAAAGGAAAACATCCCCTTGCAGAAATATGTGATAGCACTAATAGCTTGCAAGAAGAATATCACATCGAAGGCCATTGCCAAGGTCTTCTTTGAACGGGTGTGGGTACACTTTGGGATACCACAGAACATCATATCAAATTGGAACAACAGGTTCCTAAGAACATCCTTGTCTGTCCTTTGGTCACTGTTGGACACCAAGCTCACGAAATCCACCGCCTTCCACCCCCAAACTGATGGCCAAATAGAGCTCGTCAACATAATGATCGTGCATATCTTGTGCATGTACAACTCCAAACATCCACACACATGGGATGAGAGTCTCCCCTATGTTCAACACAACTACAATAGATCCCTTCATAGCTCGACCGAACACAGTCCCTTTCAGGTGGGGTTGGGATTTCAACCATTGGGTCCCATTGATGTCACGCTATCCTTTGCATCCACACATGCATAATCATCCCATGCTCAATCTGAGGCTGAAAAAACCACAAAGTTTATTGAATGGATTCAACACATCCGACAACATATCCATGATATTTTATTGAAAGCCAATGCTAAGTACAAACAACGCCATGATCAACATTAGGTGTCACACAAGTTTTATGTGGGAGACAAGGTTTGGTTGCATTTGCAGAAAGAATGCTTTATAGGACCCCATTTGAAGCTTTGTCCACTTTGCTATGGACCTTACACCATCACCAAGGCTATGGGTGACAATGGTTTTGAGTAAGTATTCCCCCATTCCTTGGCTTGCACCCATTGTTCAATGTGGACCTCCTTCGACCATACTTCCCACCATTATTGGACACATCGAAGATCGCAGAGCAGTTGAGACCGATAGAGCTCAACCTTGACTGCATGGAACAAGAAATCATTGATTAGATTAGGTATACTCAGATTAAGGGAACTCGCCAACAGAGGATCCAACTTTATCAAGTTGTCAGATCAGGGCAGCTCTTGCACCAAGGAAAGTGGCTCACTTGGGGCCAAGTTAATCAAAATTTTCTCCATCTGAAGGACACCATTGCTTACTAAGGGGGGAGGAACGATCCAAGTGGATATCGGTGGCCACCCACCTATTTCACTGGCTCAAAGAACAATTTCCATTTTGAAAGTTTTTTTTTATAGTTTTTTCGGGTCCCAAACTTCCGGGGCCGTTTTGAGGTCCTAAACAACGTTTTTTGGGCTTGGAAACGCCTTAAAAAGTAGATAAAGGCACATGCTAAGTTGAACGGGATATGTACTCCTTGACAATACCGTTCCAACGGTGTATCGAGTGCTCCGAAAAAATATTACATGCAAAATTTATGCCCTCAGGAAGTTGATGTATCAACTACCCCCATTAGGGCCCACAAACCTTTTGGCATTTCATCTCCCGAGGTTACGGTTTTGGATGTTTAGGGTTTTATAATTTATGTTTTATGTTAAAAAGGCCTTTGGAGCCTCATTGTACTCATCTTCTTGCGAATGAGCATAGCCGTTATATCTCTTCTCAAAGATAATCTGCCACCATTCGAGCAAGTTTGTTTCAGTCTGCATTTTTACAGTTTCAACAAGTTCTCTTTATTAATAGAAGTCAAGTTTTACTGTATCTCTGTGTGTTTCTTTACGATACATATGTATCTCTATGTGTTTCTCTGCTATACTATTGGTGGGGTGCCATGATCGACATGGTATGGATGCCATGTTTTTTACTGCATCTTTTATTGTTCACTGTGTCTTTTATTGTTGGTGGGGTTTTTACTGTGCTGGGATGCATTAAAGGTTTTTACTGCTTCTTTTACTGTTGGTAGGGTGCCATGATTGGTATGGTATGGATGCGACGTTTTTTTTCTTCATATTTTACCATTTACTGTGTCTTTTGTTGTTAGTGAGGTGTGTGGGGCTTTGGCCATGTTTTCCTGGAATGTGAAGTGTTCCATGATCGTCATGGTATGGATGACACATTTGGCTGGCTTAGGTTTTCCTGGGATGTGAAGCATGATAATACCACGTTTGGGAGGTGTTTAATCTCAATGCTCAATATCGGGGCTCAAAGCCACCACAAATTCCTCCTCCATAACATTGACATTCTCCATATATATCGAAGGGAAGACACAACCATTCCTCAAACAACTTGTGTCCCAAACCTGGGACGCCCACACTGATAAACTTGGCATTGTGTGATATCACCATAGCACGCACCGATCCATTAGCCTTTGAACACTACAAGGGGATAAATTCTGGTGGCAAAGAGCGTTCCCTAGACTTATTGAATTGATTTATTTTGTTATGGTTCAACCATGCATCAACTCTCAAAGATAAGATAAATCCGCAGATGATGATGATGCAACATGTGCTTTCGATTCAAAAATTTTCCAATGAAAGAAAGGTTGAGTTCACTCATTGTTGGGGCCAATACATGCAACTCTCGTCACTATATAATAACAAGGACTTGGTGGGATCCTTGTCTCGACAGACAAACATTGATTCAAGTCGGCCATTGGAAAAACCCTATTTCTGGCTTCAACTAACAATCTTCTTCAATGAGACGATGAGGGTCTATGACATCTTTGTGCAAAAGGAACACTTTATTTTATCCAAATCGGGTTTGAATTGACTATAATATTTTTCATTGCAACATTTATAATCATTGTTGGCCATTGTCATGGCTCTGCGAAAACCAACCAAATTTCATGTTAGGTTATTCATGATTTTCATTGTTGGCCACCATCCTTTTTTGTTGCAATGTCCTTTCTTGGATCATTTTTTTGATCCTCTTAAACATTTGATTGTGCATGCTTATGCAGGGTGTGATTTGTACAACATCATTTCAAAAGTCTACAGGTTTATTGAATATAATGTGTGGGAACAATTTAAGATTATGTTATGTTAAGAGTTTTTATTAGGATTAGGGTTTGTATAAGCAAATTAATAAATGCTAAGCTTTCATTGTTTTGAACATGCTATCTAATACACAGTAAATTTAACCTAAATTGTTTCTAAGGTTGTCATTTCCTATTTGCATTCACGAGCCACAAGTTATGTGTGTGCTAGTATATCATACAAATAATTTAACAGGAGTAGAAGTACCTATTAATTATAATAATATATAGGATGGTCTTATTTTCCTCAAAATGTTTCGCTGTGAAAATTTTTGGTTGTGATTGAATACTTGGCTCGCTTGATGACATTTGTCGATGTGCCACGTGCCCACACTTTTACATGTGGCACCGCTTAATCACAAACCCGCAGTATGAGAGACGAAGGGAATTAGGTTGTGGGCCATCTTTGTTTTGCAGTGGCTTTCGTCCTCTATGTGCGCCACGTAGACAGTTTGAGAGACGGAAGAAATCGGGCCTTGGGCCACCTTTGTCTGGAAAGCAGCTTTCATTCGCTACGTGGCGAACACGCACATGTAAACAAGAATCCACGTGGAAAAGTCGGTCGGTTTGTTTAAAACAAAAGTATGCAAAAACCAAGAGAGCTTTCTAGAAAAAGTTGACCGTTGGTGGCAAGAAGCGTCATTGGAGGCCAAAAACATTTCCCCCTCCGTACGACAAAGAATGAGGTGTATGTTTCATAATGACAAAATGAAAGCTTACGTAGGCAACATAAGAATCTCTAGCGATTCTTATACAATGAACCAGTCCTCTTAAAAATAAAAAAGAATTAATGGGGGACTAGTAAACAATAAAATTAAAAGATTTGAAAATATTAGAGGTTGAATTGAGACTAAACATTGGACTCAAAAATCCAAGGTTTTCCACAAGGCATGTGATAGAAAATCATGGGAGAAATTCGTTTTCCATCTTCGAAAGGCACATAGTTGAACATAGGGAGTTGATTAAAAGCTTTGAAAATATTAGAGGTTGAATTGAGACTAAACATTGGACCTAAAAATCCAAGTTTTTCCACAAGGCATGTGATAGAAAATCACGGGAGAAATTCATTTTCCCTCTACGAAAAGGCACATAGTTGAACATAGGGAGTTGATTAAAAGCTTTGAAAATATTAGAAGTTGAATTGAGACTAAACATTGGACCCAAAAATCCAATTTTTTCCACAAGGTATGTGATAGAAATCATGATTAAAAGCTTTGAAAATATTAGAGGTTGAATTGAGACTAAACATTGGACCCAAAAATCCAAGTTTTTCCACAAGACATGTGATAGAAATCATGGGAGAAATTCATTTTCCCTTTATGAAAAGGCACATAGTTGAACATAAGGAGTTGAATAAAAAGGTATTTGAAAACTTAAATGTAACAATATAATCTTTGTTTTTTTCCCATTGATTTTGATTTTATGCTCTCATATGTAGGAAAACCTTATTTTATTTTAATTAATGGAGAGAAGTTTGACACTATACTGAATTTTTACATTTCCACAAAGTTGTTATTATAAGTCTAACAATCATTGTAACACCTTGTTCAAAATTGACACTTCATGTTAACCTATCCAACATCAACTTCAATGAATCCATGTTAACCAATCTAACATCAACTTCCATAAATTCAAGAAGAGATCACCTTCATGAAGTTTTAGCCCCACTTGTTCTCATGGTTTCCTTAGTGTTTAAGTTACTTTAAAAAGCTAGAATTGATATTTTAGTCTTATTTCAATTTTCTCTGATTTTTCATCTTGAAAATAGTTAAGTTATCTCATGATAGGTTCCTTTTCAAAATAAAAGTAATATTATTTTTAATTGAATAAGATTAATTTCGGATTTCAAGGTTCAACAACTGAGTTTCAATTCCAAATAGGTTTA
>JZKD02S1698904.1:405458-416465 GCA_000966675.3 Picea glauca
TGTGTGTGTATGTGTGTGTACACACACACACACGCACACACACACACACACACACACACACACACACACACACACATATTTTTCTTAGTTAAATTCATATCTATGAATGAGATTAGGATCCCAAGAGACATTGGTTTAGTTTTGAAAAATTATGGGATGTTTTTGACATAACTAATGAAGACAAAACAATGGCTCAATTTGGTGCAGCCTTAAGGGAAATATCATTAACATGGTTCATGAACTATACTTAAAATGAAAAAATATCCAAAGAAGACATCAAGTCTAGTTTCCTTTATTTCTTTAAAGCACAATATGTCAAACATATTTCCACAAAAAATATTAAAGAAATAAAATAGAAACCGATAGAAACAATAAGGGAGTATGATAAAAGATTCAAGGATATGCTCAACCAAATCCCATATTCTATCAACAAACAACTCTTGATGTAGTGTTATGTGTGCGAATTATTGTAGAAAATTAGAGGACCATGGCATATGCGTGAAATTCAGTCATGTGAGGAAGCACTCCAAAAGGCCCAACACATAGAAACTGATAACGACTAGCCATCAAATTCGATATTGATGGATAAAATATTGGAGGAAAAGCTTGAGATGTTCCAACAATCCTTAAATAATATGACTATTTGAAGAAGTGAACTTTTGTGTTTCAGATGTCTAAGCGAAGGTCACACAAAATATTGTTGTAAATACATTGATGCACCTGAAAGGGAACCTGATGTTCATCAAATACAAGAAGAAATTTACTGTGAAATTTGTCAATCTTTAAAAAGCCACAGTACCATAGATTGCCATCACAACCTAAATAATTCCAATCCTATGTTGTGTTCTATCTATGAGGAGTCTAACTACTTGAATCAAGAATGTCAACTCAATGGTCAGAAAAAGACAAACTTCCATGCAATATATCATACATAAGAAACCGACCAAAATGTGGAATAAGGAAATTAAGGATGAGGAAATGGCTACCAAGGCGGAGATGGATATCCAGGAAAAGGTGGATACCAAGGGCATGGTAATTATAGAGGAGGATATAATAGAAGGTATGGAAGAGGCAGATGTGGTCCCAGTTGGAGAAGGACTTATTGTTTTACCTCTTGGAAAGATGATCATATCAACCTTGACTGCTCACTTAAAGAGAGAACCGTGTTATGAGGAAAATATCTCTATGGCTAGGGGTAAACCACAACAAACGGAAATGACTGCAGAAATCAACTCTATTCTCAAGTATTCTATATAAACAAATATGCTAGTAAGACAATATAAAAGGCCTACCTCATCCAGATGTTCAATGAAGTCCACCGTTGAGCACTTGACCCAAAGCAATATACCTGCAACTAGTCTTCAACAACCAAGCAAAGCAATCATATGGTGATAATATACGATGTTAGCAAATTCAATAGAATAATCCATTAATATTCATAACAAATACGTCCATGGAATAATAATTCAAATATTTGCAAGATATCAATTGGATGTGAAAATAGTATTTCTATTAATATATGATCAATAGAAGTGAAAAAGTTACAGACTTTCATGTCATCACGGTTCAGAATCGAGAATCTAAGTTCCTTCCAGCTGGGCCACCACCACTTCAATCCTCCACCAAAGGAAAGCTCATAGAAGAGAGACAACAGAGTTCTCAATCAATAAGGGAAGAGCTTGGGGGATGAACACTATGTTCAGACTTAAAGGATAAAGGGAGGCAAAATCAATATGAAGTAAATAATTTCTCCATAGTGACTTTGCTCTCAAATTTGAATTCTTTCTCCTCCTTTCCATAGCTCGGAATTGGCCCATTTATAGCCTTCAAGTGGAACTCAAGGGCCGAGTTGGAACGTTTCCAGTATATGGAAAGCCAAGGATCATAGATCCCTATCGTGACATGGAAACCCAACACCATTTTTCATTTTTGGGCACAAACCCTGATGTACGTGGGTTGTAGTGGTGCAGCCTGCGTATACGCATGTTGTATAGTAGGCAAGGTGCATACATGTGGAAACAATGTATTTTTTAGCTCTGGAATTTGCAAAAATGGATGAAAATTTTGCATAGGGAAATGGAAAAAGGCCCTCTGTGAAAGATTTCATAGGGTGAGGCAAATCTTGCTATAACAAACCGACCTCAAGTTTTGTAACATATGTGAAGTAGGCAACCATTATTTAGAAGATTATCAAATAATACTAGAAAATGTAATGAATAAATAGACTATAAATTTGTTACATACGGTTCCAAAACATGAAGTCTTAAACTAAAAGAATTTACATGTGGTCACGAGATCTGGATTGGGTCAAGATAATTACATGCATCAAGAACCATCAATTCGACCAATGAAAAATATAAATACATATCAAAATATAGACAAGGAAGGTGAATTGATGCAGGGGGCACTACAATTCTTCAAGAATAATGAGTATAATAAATCCATCGGTCATGGGCACATACAACATAATGCAAAAATTATCAAAGATGTTGTCTTAGAAGAATTCTTGCACTTTTAAAAGAAAAACAATCAATTGGATGACTGCTTTAACTCTTAAATATATTGAAAGAATGTAAAGAAGACCAGTGATATTATAAGAATCTAAGGCATTTTTCACTATGTTGTGCCCCCAAAACTACCCACTAAAATTCTCTACTTTATATTATTTCAGTGGGTACCCCCTATCAAAATTTTAGCAAGGGATTTAATCACTACGAACTTGATTTTCTACTGAGATAGGAAACTACCATTCTGTTTATACAACCCCAAGCCTATCACAAAAGCACCTATGATAATCACATGTATTATGAGTTTTCACCCTACATTTTCTAGCCTTTTTTCTAAATGAATGAACTCCAAGTCATGCTCCATCCTAAAGCAAAACCTTAACTCATATGACCATATCCAAGGGCTATCAGATCACTCCATCGGAATGTTACTCCTTGGAGTAAAATAACATGCAAACAAAAATTACTCTTTTATGAACCCTTTCTGATAGCACTATCATAAGGCATTATGTCGGAGTCCTCTACGTCGAAAAGGTTTATGCTTTATGCACATTATCGACTCCGCCATATAGAATATCACAAGAGGCCCTAACAACTTTGCAGAATATTGCAGACTAGTATATGGGAAAGTATTATATATATATCAAGGTCCATGGGAGCTTCGAGGCCCCACATATCCTACCCAAATATGTTCTCGATAGGTTACTTGCCCAAGAGATTGCTTAACAAAGAATAGAAATTGGTATAACCTTGTTCCTCTTAGGTAACCGTAAGAAATTCGCGACCACATTCCCTATAAACATAGGGATATACAAATTATCCAATGGTCCTCATGCCATAAAGGAAGCTAAATCCATGCAGGAGATATGATTTTGTACAGGGAAACCTAGAGGGCATGACCCAAAATATATAGCAATCAATCATGTCAAAGCCGTTGGAATAACTCACCCTATAATTCATGAAGTGAACTATGTAGAGAAGATCTTCAAAGGGGTCTTATTCGTTGAAGAATTACTATACAGGTTGTCAGATGATCTGAGTAAAGAGAAGCTTATAATGGAAGAAGAAGACAAAATCGAGATAACTAAGGAACAATTCCTATTGCTTTTGGAAAAGTACCAAAAAAAGTTGAAAGAAAAGGAACAATAAGAAAAGAGAAAAGACATCAGAAGGCCTTTAAAGCAAAAGAGGAATACCAAATAAACATGCATAAATAGAAAAGGAAAAGAAAAAGGACCAAGAGGAAGTCAAAGGAAATCAGAAAGATGAAGACAAAGAATTCCAAATTGGATGAAAAGAAGAAGAGAGATGAAGCATTGAAGAAAATTGTAGAAGAAAATAAAAAGAAGGTTGAAAGATAGGCAAAGGCATTGCAAGATGCAGAGATAATGAAGAGAACAAAACACGAAGAGGAGAAATAGAGGATGGATGTAGAAGCAGAAATAAAGAAAAACAATGAAGAAGAAGCACAAAAAAAGGATGTTGAGGCAGAGGCAAAGAGGAAGGATGATGAAAAAGCAAAAAAGGAAAAGCATAATAAACTAGATGAAACCAAAAATGGCTCAGCAAGTCCAATCCACATGGAAAATCTCGATTCACTAAAATCCCGTTACTAGGAGCCCAGATGCGCTCCACATTTAGAAAATAGAATATAATATTGACTTTTCCTATTCATTGTTTCGGTGCAATCTCCCCATTTTCTAGCAACTCAACTCGACATGAGGGAGAGTCGGTTCAAGTATGGAAAAACCAAGAGCTTTCTATAAAATTTGACCGTTGGTGGTAGAAAGCAACAATGGAGGCCCGAAGAATGTTAAAGCTCATAAGAGTGGAAGATATATGGTGGACCAATCCTCTAACAAAATTGAGTAATGAATGGTGCAATAGTCTAGAAGAAAAGAAAAAGTTTTGAAAATGTTTGACGTTGAATTGAGAGTAACTAGTGAACCAAAAAAATCCAGGTTTTTCCACAAAACATGTGATGGAAAAACATGGGAGAAATTCATTTTTCTTGTATAAGAAACTTTGAAAGAGAGAGGGAGTTGAACAATGGAATAAAGATAAGGATCATCTTTCTTTGCTTGTTTTTATTGGTTTTATGCTCTCTTGTGGTAGGAGAATCTTATTTTATGGTAGGAGAATCTTATTTTAAGATGCATTATTGCAGAATTATTATTCAGAATATTTTTGTTAAATCTATCAAAATATTTGAGTTTATTCTTAAAATTAATATATACAAGGTTGACACTATACTTTAGTTTGTTTAAAGAATTTTTATATTTCCATCGAATTGTTATGAGTCTTGATATGTCTAATAATCATTGGCACACCCTCTTCACAATTGAATATCTATGTCAATCAATTCAGCATCAACTTCAACAAATCCAAGAAGAGATCATAGACTTGAGGTTTTAGTTAACCGTAGTTGTTCTTAGGAGTTACTCATCTCTAAGTTACTTACACATCTAAGATTTTGTATTTTAGTCTCATCTAGATTCTCCGTGACTTTGGTATAGTCTTGCTAAATAGTCAAGGCATCTCATGATATAGGCCCCCTTTCCAAAGCAACATTTTACACTTGATCCCATAATGATATTGTTTGTTGAGAAGTAATATTCATTAGGCTAGAAGGGTTGAATCCCTTCATGAGTGGGACCCTCTTGTGGGTGTGTTTTTCCACGTCTTGACTCTTTCTAAGTCCTAATTTACAAGTATATTTGACTTGAGTGTTGTCGGATATACTCTTGGGTTATAGTGCTAACTAAGCCTAGCCCAAATCACTCTAACAAGTTATCAATTTCTCATGGTATATATATTCATTTTTAAAAATGAATGAATTTAATTTTAGATTTCAAAATTTGACAAGTTCTTCAAGTGGCAGTGAGTATTAATTCGAAATAAGATAAAAAAAAATGCATTCATCCCTCATCAACCAATTGGACAAAAGGAAAAACAACATGAATATGCACAAAATATCAATCTCTATAAATATGATAGTGAGAACCATCCCATTCTAAGATTCAACTTTTTGGAAATCTAAAGATAATTTTAAAGATGAAAACCTTCCAAATTTTGTTAACCATCTATCTATGTTTCACCAAAATAATATAGAAAAGATGGTTCATGGTATTGTAATCTCCTTTCCTTTTTATTCACTCTACTTTATTTTTCATGTAAATGTTCTCTCTAACTATGCAAAGGCTCATTACTTGTTAAATAGATTGTAGTTTGTGTTTTGGTTATAAGTTCTATCATAATACACAACCTCAATATAATAATTATGATAGGTTATTCTTTTTATTTTCTAAACATGAATGTAATATAACAACCTACTAAATTTGAAGGATTAATTGCTTTTATATTTTTGTTTACATTTCTTTCTAAAATAATATAATGTTTATCCTTAAATAGTAAAACAAGTACAAAATATCCCAAGGTGTGTCGGATCTTCCCCCTTGCGATTATCCATCACTTTTTCACCTTGGCTTGCCAAGATGGATTACACCTTATTCCTTCTGTGATCACATACTACGAGGCATATCCATTCATAGTCTCCCTCTACTCGACCTAGCTTGTAAAAACTCCAAGACACCCTACTATTAGACACACCCCCAAAGACTCACCCCATCTCTCCTCTCCATCGCATAGTCCACAAGGTGGCACAAGTCACCTGGTGTGAATCGACCCCTTGGGAGGAGCTTTCCCCTATCTACCCAGGTCAACACAAACTTCCTTGTCTTGTTCTACTTGAGTTGTGTATCACCTTGGTTTTCCTAGATTGTGCCATATATATGTGACTTTCCTAACCAAACCGTCGTGTTGCTTCATGCCAAACCATCACTTCCCTTGGGTGATGTTGATCCAACTCACAAAGTCATGCTATCGTGAAAAAAAATTCTTCGTGATGAACCCACCATAACTTCGGTTGGTTGGGTCATGACCCCAACTTGCTAGTTGCATGAGTTGACCTTGCCTCAAGTCATCCACACAAGGCACCCAAAATTGGTGTGCCCAAGATATCTGCATGATGAGCATGTCCATTGTTTGTGATTTGGGGAGACATGTTCCTCAAGGCACCAAAATCTCCCATCACGATCCCTAAGTGTGGGGAACCCATCCATATAAGTCTTGGTTTTCCTCCTTAGTCGCCTAGCCAAGTCTGCCCTCCACAAGTGCATCCAACTTATCCAACTTGTCGCACACCTACCCAACCATAGGCATGATTGTCTGTACGAGTCTCCTTAGAAACCAAAACGTTTTCATCTCATCTTCTTCTATGCTAGTTGGGTGGAGGTCTGTGTTACCTCCTCATTGAAGGCCTTACATCCTCCCCCACCAAAATTCGTTTCCATCCTGGAAACAAACACATAATATGTTGTCTCCAAGTCTCTTCCCAAACTCCTGCCCCCATTGAGATTAATTCTACTAGAAACCTCAAGTTTCATGCCAACCAGAAACCTCAAATTTCTATCCAAGTGGAAACCCCAATTTTCCCTGGGAAATGGAAACCCCAAGTTTACCTGCGAAGTGGAAACCTTGAGTTTCAAACTCACACTCCAATCATCCACAAACTTGCGTAACCACCACACTACTCTCTACCCAAAGTTGTGTGTGACCAATCTATCCACTACATTCGAAGGACATCTCCACCCCAAATCTATCTACAATTCCAAAGTTGCCACTGTCCTGCTGCGACGATCACTCTTTGTTTTGTTGTTGTTGCTGCCTTAACAAATGTATAAGTGTTGAACTTTTATTAATTAATACTGCTCCCATACTTCAACCATCTCTTCCATATCTCCACACATTGAATTCCTCCATGCCTTGGACTGATTGGATAACTAGTCCAATCGTTGTGCCCAACTCATGAAAATGTGCTTCCTCATGCTCGAACTTAGTATTTTATGTCACTTGTCTGTCACTCCATCCAAATCCAAATACTAAGGAAAGTGTCCACCCTTGCCTCATTACTGCCACGTCCATTGTTCTTCAAGGATATCCTTCGCAATGTCTAAGTGTTGTACTTCGAACCTACTAGCACATCCGTACTTTGACCTCTTAGTCATGCTCCGATGCACTAACTCTCCAAGTTTTGAACTATCGCGTTCACTCCTTGAGAATGGACAACTTTCCCAAATCTTGGTCACTTCCTTTCTCAATTCATTTAATTTGCACAATAATCTCAGACCAAGGCAAGGTCACCCCTCACCTTGCTACACTATGAAGTCACCCCAAAAATAATTCATCCATGACAAGTTGACTCCTCTTCCCACCCCATGGTGCAGTTAGTCAACTTGCTAAAACTTAGACAATCCATGTCACATCCAAGTCTGCGAAGAGTCAAGAAAATCACCGTGTGTAGCATGTCCAACCAGCTCCATCCTTGCGGCTCAAACTGTGATCAAATCCACAAGTATGTCTTCCTTGGTCGAATTCTCTCCATCCTTTTCATCTGTGTCTTCTGATATGAAACGTCCCTTCTACTCCAAGAACTGCACGTCCATAATTCTTTTGCCCCATTACTTCACCACCCGGTCATGTTGGAGCATCCACCTCTCTATGAATTGAAATGTTTAGGCTTCACCCTCAACCATGATTCCCAAGTCACCTTCCACAACTATACAACTATTATAGTGCCTCTGTTGTGACCCCAGGCTGAGTCCATCCAACTTCTTCCAAACTAGCTAATTCACAAACGTGCGACGATTTCAAATTGTCTCATCTTCGACCGAAGTGTCTACTTGGACCTTGGCTATTCTCCACACCAAGACACCAATCTCCCCCTCACACAACCTGTCAAATCGATCCATCGCTGCAATCCAACTTCTGCGAAGTATGCCACTCCAAGTTGTGCAACAAATCTACTCAAAAAATATACTTGGTGATGCTCAACATAGGGACATCTTAGTGAAGTGTCCATGAACTTCCCACATCATTTCTACGATCAAACATCTATGATTTTCAAAACTCTGTGATGCTACTCTAGGTCGCACTAAGTCTACAAATGCCCATCTTTCCCAAGTGCTTCAACTCATCACATGACCGCCTGCCCTATCCTAAGTCTGCACAAGGGAGCATCCATTTCAACACAACCTATAACTACATACTTTGCGATGAAAATTTCGTCCAAGTTGCACTCTCCATGCAACTGACCGAACTCATATCCACTACCCTACCATCTTTTCACCTTGACCACTTCTGCTTCAACACACCATGCACACACTGCCTAACTGCTAAACCATACTGCTTCTAACTAACTATCATAACTCTGCAAAGTGCTACATCATCCAAAGGCTGTGATCGACCTCACTTTCCCAACAACCCAACTCGACTCAACTGTTGTTCTTGATGATGCACGACACAAAGATTTCATGATGAAAATGTGCCCAACCAATTACCTTGCGACTCAAACTATGCTCCGATACCATGTGTCTCGAAGGTGAAAATGTTGAAGAGATGACCAAATTGTCTTCACAAGAACAATGTGTTCTGATACCATTTGTCATTCCCCCACAATATGCCTGGGGATCCAACACAACTTGACACACCCAAGTCGCTCGGCACCCGAGGGTCATGTGGCACTGCAACTTTTCCAATTCATCGACTAAACCAAACTGAGAGTACTTTGTCTAGACTATGCCTCTTCACTCAGGGTATACCCATAAATACACCTTGAGCTACTTCATGAGTCAAGTCTCCTCACTCAACTCTTAGCCACCAAGGCACCCACCCAACCAAACACTTCATTACACTTGTGTTCTTTACACCACATACAATTAACAATTCTATACTTAGCCAATAATGCAACCAAGAACATGCGGACATCATACACATGAGAAAGAGACTCAAGTATATGGTCGAGCAACACTAGATGTGCCTAACACCCATACAAAGACTTCATAATATACAAGATGTTACAATGATGGAGCGCTTGGCTCAATTTACATACAAAATTTGCGGCATGCCTGCGACATCCTTCCCCAAAACCCAAGTACAAAATATCCCAAGCTGTGCCAGATCACACCCCCTTGCAATTATTTGTCACTTCCGCACCTTGGCTCGCCAAGATTTCTTGCGCCTCGGTCCTTCGACGACTAAAGACCACAAGGCATCTTCATTCATAGTCTTCCTCTACTTGACTTGCCTCGTCAAAACTCCAAGATACCTTGCTACCATAATGCGCCCCAAAGACTTGCCCCATCTCTCCTCTCCATCGTAGACACCACAAGGTGGCATGAATCCCCCGTGCGACTCGTCCCCTTGGGAGGAGCTCACCCATTTCTTCCCAACTCTCCACAATCTTCCTTGTCTTGTTCTACCCGAGTTGTGTATTACTTTGGTTTTCCTAGCTTGTGTCATATATATGTGACTCTCCTCACCGAACCGTCGCGTCGCTTCGTGTCAAACCATCATGTCTCTTGGGTGAGATTGAGTTGACTCATCAAGTCACTCTACCATGCAGAACACTTCGATGCAATATGCCCACTATCGCATCAGTTGGTTGGGTTGTGACCCCAACTTGCCTGTTGCATAAGTCTGCCTCACCTCAAGTCATCCACACAAGGCGCCCAAAAGTGGCATGCCAAGACATCCGCACGATGAGCATAGATGATTCTAGGGGCTAAATTTTGCAAATGGGCTAATTTTCCATGGTTTTTTCCAAAAACTAATTCGCCAATTTCCATTTTTTCTATAAACAATTTGCCCAAATTCCATAGAATTAAATTATTTTACCTTAAAAATCGCCAAAATTTTATAGAAACTATATAAAATCATTAGAAATTTGAATATTTTTACAAATTTTACATTTTGAATATTAAGGACTAGTAAGATTAGCCCAGGTTTCTCCATTTTAATATAAATTTCCATCCTTAAAATTATCCATGACGATGAGTGCACCCATTGGTTGCAATCTAGGGTGACGTGTGTGTTAAGGCACCAAGCTTGTCCATTGAAAATATATGTGGGGTATAACGTTAAGTTGTCCACTGAATATTTATGTACACGAAAAACACATATATTAAAGTCTAAATGTTTCAGGTTTTAGATTTTTTTGAATGTTTTCTAGAATGATAGATTTGAGTGGTTGAGTTTTGAATGGTCCAAGTTTTAGTGAATTAATTTATACATTTAAAAATGCAATTCAAGTAAGAGAAAATTACACTTTTACCAAAAATTATATAACCAAATTACCATGATAATGACTCATGTACACGGAAAACACATATATTAAAGTCTAAATGTTAGGTTTTAGATTTTTTTGATATTTTCTAGAATGATAGATTTGAGTGATTGAATTTTAAATGGTCCAAATTTCAATGAATTAATTTATACATTTAAAAATGCAATTCAATTAATAAAAAAATACACTTTATTATACCATTGTCTATCAACCATAAATATATCTATTTTACTAATCAATATTGAATGCTGCATGAGAATGAGTATACACCATACAATTTGAAGCCATTCAAACCAGATATCTATTTGAATGGCTTCA
>JZKD02S1698904.1:469422-502551 GCA_000966675.3 Picea glauca
AGTTTGTGGAAGTTAAGGTTTAATATTTAGTTTTTTCGATGTTAATAGTTGCCTTAGTTAATGTTAAGTTTTAGGATTTACACATAGTAAATGGTCATGTATTATTGTGGAAGTTAAGGTTTAATATTTAGTTTTTTTTTGATGTTAATCGTTGCCTCAGTTAATGTTAAGTTTTGGGATTTACACATAGTTAATGGTCATGTTATTTTGAGAGGATTTGATACTTATTAACTCACTTTATGGGTAGAATTGGTTGTTACATTTTTTTCTTTTCTCCCATGGAAGCTCGATGTAGTTATCAAATTCCATAACCACATAAGTTGGCAAGTTGGGAGGGTTAATCCATGTGTGATGATAATTCCCATGACCTTTCCAAAGCTTTAATATTTACCAATCCTACATTGAGCTATAACTTGCATGACAACATTCCTCATTTCCCCGCATATACTAATATTTGATGTTGCAGTTGGTGGTCATCATCACGCTTTGGATCTCCACAACTAAGGCACTCCATGGTACTTTATTGGATCGACATTTAGTTCATTGAGCATTAGATTATTATTTATTCGTTGCAAATATGTATATTAATCCACTACAAAGAAAACACCTTTTGTGGAGGGATTTTTATCTAGGAGGATATCGGTGGCCACCCACCTATTCTAGCTGGCTCAAATAGTTTTTTGGCAAATTACTATTTTAGCAGTTTTTCGGGTCCCAAACTTTCGGGGCCTTTTTGAGGGCGTAAATGATGTTTTTTCACAATCTGACATCTCAATCATAGCCAAGGGATTTGATTGAGCCCGTGAAATGGACCTCCTTGTCAAGACCCTTCCAATGAGCTATCGCGTGCCCTAAATGAAAATCGTATGCAAAAGTTACGACCCCAGGAAGTTGATGTACTAACTTACCCCAACAGGGTCCACATGACTTTTGGCGCTTAATCTCCTAGGGTTAGGTTTTTGGATGTCTAGGGTTTTATCATTCACATTTATTGTAAAAAGGCCTTCAGAGCCTCATTGTACTCATCTTCTTGTGAATGAGAGTAGTTGTCACATCTCTTCTCAGAGATAAGTTGCCACCATTCTAGCAAGCTTGTTTTCAGTTTGCATTTTACAGTTTTAACATATTTCTTGTTTAATAGAAGTCAAGTTTTATTGTATCTCTGTTATTATTCAATGTACCTCTGTGTTAATATTATAATTATGTGTTTTCATTTCGATTCGCTCATAAATACAGATCACTGGTATCAGAGCGGTCTGATCCTTATCATTTCTTAGAGCATGTCCCCAACGTGGTCATGGTATAGAGAGTTGGGTCTCGAGCTTGTTTCTCTTGATGACAACTTCTCTTGCACACCCAAAAAACTGTTCTTGGCAGGAGAAAATAAAGACGACAGGACAAGATATCCTTTCAAAATGTTTCTCGAGAAATCCCTCGAGCGATAGAGGAATGAGATGATGGAAAAATTTGCACAAATCCTTCGACGACTGCCAACAAGTGACACATCCACCTCAAGCGGAGGCACCACCCCCTTCAACATACATATCAATTTTGATATACCTATATTTGAAGGGAAAATAGATGCGGATGTCATAGATAAATGGTTAAACCTTCTAGAAGGGTATTTTTCTGTCCACAACTTTTCTGATAGAGAAAATATTACATTTGCGCTCCTCAAGGTTGTCCCCCATGTCAAATATTGGTGGGATACTTTCTATGTGCAAAAAGAAATAAAGGGATCCACATTATTTGCAGTTGCACGCATTTGGGGTTCCTTAAAGGATGTTATTAAGGAATAATACTACCCTATTGGAAGTTATGACGAATTGTATACAAGATGGACCACACTGCAGCAGGAAAGAGACCACCCAATGTTAGAGTTCACCAATGTCTTCCATACATTGTGCACCAAGTTGGGTATCAAATATTCTGAGTGACATCTGGTGCTCAAGTACCACGACAGTTTGCATAGATACATCCAAACATATATGGAATTTTTGGACATCTCATCCTTGGGCGTGGCCTATCGATATGCCGTCAAAATCGAGCAGAAGCTTAAACAAAAGATACCAAAGTTTGGGTCTGGAAACCCCTCACAACAGAAGCATGGAAAGGGTAGCCCCAACCCATAGAATGAATGACAGAGCAAATATGGGCAACCTCATGAAAACCAATCTAAGCAGCAAGCAAAGGAGGACAATGGAAAGACAAAGAAGGATACTGGGAAGTGGTGCGACTTCCATAAGAGCCCCTGGCATAACACTGTTGATTACCTCTCAAAGAAGTCATTGGTGGCTGAGGTGAAAGCTTCTAAATCAGATGCAGGCTCCTGATTACCATTTCTACCACCAAAATCTAGCCCAGTGAACCTGATGAGATAGAGGAAGGAGAGCGCCTCTTTCATTCACAGATATGGGTGAAAGGCACTCCACTGCACTTCATCATTGATAGCGGTAGCCAGAAGAACCTCATCTCAGCATAGGTCATCAAGAGGCTAGCCCTGTCGAAAACATCTCACCCGCAACCCTACTCCATCGAATGGATATTCCAAGGAAGCGATCTTCGCGTCAGCCAATAGTGTTGCCTGTCGTACAATATCAAGCCATTCAAACATGAGGTATTGCATGATGTTGATACCCTTGAATTTTGCGATGTTATTCTCAGCCAACCTTATTTATGGAAACATCATGTTGTATATGAGTCTAGGCCTTACAACGTTATTAATACTTTGAATAGAAAATTGTAAAGGATATCTGAGGTAGCCCCACCTAGTTCTATTTCCTTGATCTCTGCCAAGCAATGCAGGAAGGTCATTTCTCAGACCGAGAAGTTTTTCTTCTTCATGATTCATTCTCAAAGTGAGTGAAAGGTTGCAACCACATCCATGGCCTCCGCGTCTAACCTCTCCATGCAACAAAAGAAAGTAGATAAGGTCATGGAAGAATACAAAGACATATTCTCATCACCTACTGGGGTACATGACCTGCAAAAACCATTTGAGATTGAGATAGATGCTTCAGACTATGTTGTGGGTGCAGTCCTCACTCAACACAGCCACCACATGGCCTGTCATAGTGACACCCTATCAGATGTCGTTCGTAAGCACCCTACTTACGATAAATAAATGTACTCCATTGTGAAATCATGCTGCCAGTGGAGGCATTACATTCTTGGGAAGAAGACGGTCATCCACATTGATCATAACCTGTTGTAGTTCATGCAGACACAAGGAAAATTGCAGAATGACTGCCATCAAAAGTGGTCAACATATTTGCAATAGTTCCACCTCAACATCAAGTACAAAAAAGGAAGTACCAACCGAGTCGATTATTGCCTTAGTCGACCTTTAGTCGCGACACTCACCATGGGTCTAGACTCTTATGGTCATGAGACCTTCGGATGGCCCCACCTCTATGTGACAGATCCTAACTTCGCCAACACCTACCTGTTGTTGGGTGCAAACAAAACTTTCACTAATTTTCGTCTTCAAGATGGGATGTTGTGCCATTTGGGCCATCTCTATGCTCCATCAAGCGAGTGAGCGAAGATGATTTGGAAATACCACTATAGTCAGGTGGCAGGACACTTTGATGTGGAAAAGGAAACGACAGTGCTTTATACCGGCCGAAACTTCAATAGGATGTCAACAAGTATATATGTTCTTGCACCGCCTGCGCTATTGCCAAACCGAACATTGAGAAACAAGGCTTGTACACTCCTTTGCCTACTCCTGATAAGCTCTGGGATTCCATCTAAATGGAATACATGTCAGGCCTTCTGTCCACCAAGTGGGGAAATGACTGTGTTTTTGTGGTTGTTGATCACTTTTCCAAGATGGTGATTATGGTCGCTTGCAATAACAACATCAAAATGAAGGCCACTGCCAAAATATTCTTTTAACAAGTGTGGGTACACTTTGGGATCCCACAAACCATTATCTCGGATAACGATAGTCGGTTCCTCAACACGTTCTAGTCGAGCCTTTGGTTACTTTTGGACACCAAGCTCACCAAATCCACTTCCTTCCATCCCCAAACGGATGGCCAAACCGAGGTCGTCAACCAGATGATTGATCCGGATTATTTTCGGCACGAAATGAGATCGGAGATATAATAAAGAAATGCACAGAGATATCACAGATGTTCAATACTATAACAGAAATGTATCAGAGGTGCAACCATAAACACATATATACAGTAATACATGATTTCTATTAATGAAATAAATGTATAGAGACTGTAAAAATACAGGGTGAAAGACTCGCTAGAATGGTGGCAACTTATCTTTGAGAAGAGATGTGACGGCTACTCACATTCGCAAGAAGATGATTACAATGAGGCTTGGAAGGCATTTTTACAATAAATGAGAATGCCAAAAGTTATAGACATCCAAAAACCTAACCCTATGAGATGAAGAGCCAAAAGTCATGTGGGCCCCATTTGGGTAAGTTAGTACATCAACTTCCCGGGGTCGTAACTTTTGCATACGATCTCCGTTTTAGGCACGTGATAGCTCGTTGGAAAGGTATCGTCGAGGAGATTCATTTTGGGGGATAAATATGCCTTAGAATATCATTGAGAACATCGATGTCGAAAAACCTTCATTTAGGCCCTCGAAATGGCCCCGTAAGTTAAAACCTGCTAAATATAGTAAATTGCCAAAATTGCCAGAAAACTGTTTTGAGCCGGTCGAAAAAGGTGGGTGGCCACCGATATCCACCTGGATCAATGATCATGTACATCCTACGCATGTACAATTCCAAGAACCCCCGCACATGGGATGAGAGTCTTCCCTATGTTCAAAACAACTACAATAGAGCCATACATAGCTCAACCAACCACAACCCCTTTCAGGTGGGGTTGGGATTTCAACCATTGGGTCCCATGGATGTTGCACTACCCCTTGCGACCTCCCAAGAAGACTCATCTCATGCCCCAACTGAAGCTGAAAAAGCCACCCAATTCATTGAGTGGATCTAGCACATCCACCAACTGGTTTAGGAAAATTTACATAAGTCCAATGCCAAGTACAAGCAGCGCCATGATCAACACCAGGTGCCACACTAGTTTCAGGTGGAAGACAAAGTTTGGTTGCACTTGCATAAGGAATTCCTTACAGAGATTCATCGGAAGCTTCGTCCACTCTGTTATGGACCTTACACCATCACCAAGGTTATGGGTGACAATTCTTTTGAGCTCAACATCCCCCCTTCCTTGGCTTGCACCCAGTGTTCAATGTGGACTTCCTTTGGCCCTATTTTCAACCATTATTAATGGACACCTCGAAGATAGCAGAACAATTAACACTAATAGAGCTCAACCCTGACTGCATGGAACATGAATCCATTGATCAGATCATGGACACACAAGTCAAGGGCACTCGCTATCATGGGATCCAGCTTTATTACGCTGTCGAAGTAGGCCAACTCTTGCACCAAGGCAAGTGGCTCACTCGGGGCCAAATTTAGCAGAACTTTCCTCATCTGATGGAGGAAGTCAACGTAATGGAGACCATTGTTTCCCAAGGGGGTAGGATTGATCTAGGATGATCTCGGTGGCCACCCACCTATTCCAACTGACTCAAAACAATTGTTTGGCAACTAACTATTTTTAACAATTTTTCGGGTCCCAAACTTTCGAGGCCATTTTGAGGGCCTAAACAATGTTTTTTCACAATCAGGCACTTCAATGAGAGCCAAAGTATCATGCTACGCCTATGAAATGAATCTTATCGTCAAGACTTTTCCAATGAGCTATCTTGCGCCCTAAATGGAGATTGTATGCAAAATTTACGACCCCGGGAAGTTGATGTACAAACTTACCCCAACGGGGCCCACATGAATTTTGGCGCTTCATCTCCTAGGGTTAGGTTTTTGAATTTCTAGGGTTTTGGAATTCATGTTTATTGTAAAAATTCCTTAAGAGCCTCATTGTAACCATCTTCATGCGAATGAGCATAGCCATCACATCTCTTCTCAGAGATAAGCTGCCACCATTCTAGCAAGCTTGTTTTCAGTCTGCATTTTACAATTTCAACATATTTCTTATTTAATAGAAGTCAAGTTTTATTGTATCTCTGTTATGATTCACTGTGCTTCTATGTTAATATTGTAATTCTATGTTTTCATTTCATTCTGCTCATAAATTTGGATCATTGTTATCAGAGCGGTTTTCTCCTTGTCATTTTTTAGTGAATGTCCCCAATGCGGTCAGGGTATAGAGAATTGGGTTGCGAGCTTGTTTCTCTTGAGGAAAAATGCTCTAGCACTCCCAAGAAACCGTCCATGGTGGGAGAAAATAAAGACTACGGGACAAGAGACCCTTTTAAAATGTTGCTCGAGGAAGCCCTCGAGCGACAGAGGAACGAGATGATGGAAAACTTTGCACAAATCCTTAGATGGTTGCCAACATGTGATGCATCCACCTCAAGCGGATGCACCACCCCCTTCAAGGTACAGATAAATTTTGATATTCCTATATTTGAAAGGAAAATAAATACAGATGCCATAGATAAATGGTTAAACCTTATAGAATGGTATTTTTCTATCCACAACTTTTTCGATAGAGAAAATATTACATTTTCACTCCTCAAGGCCGTCCCCCATGTGAAAGATTGGTAGGATACTTTCTGTGAGAAAAAGGAAATAGAGGGATCTACATTATTTGCAGTTGCACCCACTTAGGGTTCTTTCAGGGATGATATTAAAGAACAATACTACCCTGTTGGAAGTTATGACGACTTGTATACAAGATGACCCACACTGCGATAAGAAAGAGACCAAACAGTTCCAGAGTTCACCAATGTCTTCCATACCTTGCGCACCAATATGGATATCAAATATTCTAAGAAACATTTGGTGCTCAAGTACCATGGCGATATTCATAGATACATTTAAATAGAAAAGGGAACATCTCATCCTTGGGCGCAACCTATCGATATGTTGTCAAAATCGAGCATAAGCTTAAACAAAAGACATGACAATTTGGGTTTGGGAACCCCTCACAACATAAGAAGGGAAAGGGTAGCCCCAACCCACATAAAAAATGACAGAGAAAAGATGGGAAACCTTAGGAAACTAGTCCAAGCCACAAGCAAAGAAGGACAATGGAAAGACAAATAAGGATATCGGGAAGTGGTGTGACTTCCATAAGAGCCCCTGGAATAACACTGCTAATTGTTGCACAAAGAAGTCATTGGTGGTTGAGGTGAAATCCTCTGAATCAGATGCGGGCTCCGAATCTGATTCAAAACCAGAAAAGGGGAGACAGATAATTGACGTGAAACCCAGTACCACTGTTTCTACTACCAACATCCGTCCTGATGAACCTGATGAGCCAGAGGAAGGCGAGCACCTCTTCAATTTATAGATGTGGGTGAAAGGCACTCCACTGCACTTCATCGTTGATAGAGGTAGCCAGAAGAACCTCATCTCATTAGAGGTCATCAAGTGGGTATCCCTGTTGACAACTCTGCACCTACAACCCTACACCATCATATGACTCTACCAAGGAAGTGATCTTCATGTCAGCCAACAGTGTTGTCTGTTGTACGACATCAAGCCATTCAAAGATGAGGTATTGTGTGATGTTGCTCCCCTTGAAGTTTGTGATGTTATTTTGAGCCATTCTTATTTATGGAAATGCCATGTTGAGTCTAGGCCTCGTAGTGTTATTATTACTTTGAACAGGAAATTGTACACTATACCTGATGTAGTCCCACCTAGTGTTATTTCCTTGATCTCTGCCAAACAATGCAGGAAGGTCATTTCTCAGAGCGAGAAGTTTTTCTTCTTGTGATTCGCTCTCAGAGTGAGTGAAAGGTTGCAACAACATCCATGGCCTCCATGTACGACCTCTCCATGCAGCAAAATCAAGTGGATAAGGTTGTGGAAAAATACAAATACATATTCTCATCACATACTAGGGTACCTATGCATTGTCAGGTCAAGCATTCCATCAATATGACCCTCGACGCATCGCTTCCCAATGGACCAATCTATTTCCGCTCTATGTTAGAAAATGAGGAGATCCAACATCAAATACAAAAACTTCTCCACAAGGGTCACATCTGACCTAACTCATCAAATTGTGGAAGCCCAATCATGCTTATGCAGAATAAACTTGGGACCTGGTGACTCTGCATTGATTACGGGGCCCTAAACAAAATCACAGTTAGGAACCGGTACCCGATTTCTCGAATCAAATATTTCCTTGATCAAATCAAGGGGGCCAAATACTTTATTAATATTGATATGAAGTCTGGCTACCATCAAGTCCCAATAGAGAAGACAAATGTATGGAAGACTACCTTCAAGTCAAAAGAAGGTGTTTTTGAATGGTTGGTCATGCCCATTGGTTTGACAAATTATCCAACAACTTTCATGAGGATGATGGAAGATATCTTGTGGCCTTTCACTAACTCTTTTGTAGTGTTGTATCTAGATGAAATCCTCATCTACAACAAGACTTGGGAGGAATACTTACAACATATTCAACAGGTTCTGAACACTCTACGACAACACAAGCTATATGCCAACTTGGAAAAATGTTCCTTTGGCATGGACAGGGTCTAATACTTAGGATAAATTATTGATGTGCATGGTGTGCATGTGGATCCAACCAAGATCCAAGTCATCTATGACTGGATACCCCAACCATTCTCAATGAGCTTCAGAGTTTCTTAGGCCTTGCCAATTTCTTTCACAGGTTGGTGTTGGGATTCTCCCATATTGCATGGGCCCTCAGCCAAGTAACTAGGGGTGGTAGTAAGACCAAATTTGTGTGGGGCATGTCCCAACATCAAGCATTCGATGATCTGAAGAATCACTTGTGTTCAACCCAGTTCTTTCATTACCTGACCTGCAAAAAACCTTTGAGATCGAGATAGATGCTTTAGACTATGCTATGGATGCAATCCTCACTCAGCATGGCCACCTCATGGCCTATCATAGTGAGACACTATCATATGTCATTTGTAAGTACCTTATATATGACAAATAAATGTACTCCATTGCACATCACTTCCATAAGTGGAGGAACTGCATTCTCAGGAAGGATACATTCATCCACACTGATCATAAACCACTGCAGTTCATGCATACACAAGGAAAATTGCAGAATGATCGCCATCAGAAGTGGTCCACATATTTGCAGTAGTTCCACCTCAACATCAAGTAAAAAATGGGAAGTACCAACCGAGTCGTTGATTTCCTCAACCGACCTCCAGTTGCGGCACTCACCATGGTGTTAGACTCTTGTGGCCATGAGACCTCTGGATGGCCCCACCTCTATGAGAGAGATCCTGACTTTACAACACCTACCAGTTGTTGGGCGCAAATGCAATTGTCACTCATTTCCATCTTCAGGACGGGCTGTTGGTGGGCCATCTCTGCATTCCATCAAGCGTTTGAGAGAAGTTGATTTAGGAAACCCACTATAGTCGGATGGCAGGACACTTCGGCGTGGAAAATATAGTGGGAGTGTTGCAACGACATTTCTACTGGCCGAAAATTCGACATGATGTTAGAAAGTATATTTTTTCCTGCACCACCTACATTATTTCCAAACCGACCACTAATAAACAAGGCATGTACACTCCTCTACCTACTCCTAATAGGCCTTGGGAATCCGTCTTAATGGACTACATGTCAGGCCTTTCGTCTACCAAGCGGGGAAATGACTATGTTTTTGTCATTGTTGATCTCTTTTCCAACATGGCGATTTTGGCCTCGTGCAAAAAGAGCTATTGCCAAACACTTATTTGAACGAGTGTGGGTACACTTTGGGATCCCACAAAACATTATCTTGGATTGGGATAGCTGGTTCCTCATCACCTTCTGGTCGAGCCTCTGGTCACCATTGGACACCAAGCTCACCAAATCCATTTTCTTCCACCCCCAGATGGATGGACAAATCGAGGTCTTCAACCAAATGATCATGCACGTCCTGTGCATGTACAATTCAAGAACCCCTGCACATGGGATGAGAGTCTTCCCTATTTTCAACACAGATACAATAGAAAAATACATAGCTCAATCGAACACAACCCCTTTCAGGTGGAGTTGGGATTTCAACCATTGGGTCCCATGGATGTTACACTACCCCTTGTGGTTGTCTAGGAAGATTCGTCGCATGCTCCAACTGAAGCTGAAAAATCCACCCTGTTCATTGAGCAAATCCAACACATCTTCCAGCCGGTTCAGGATATTTTATAGAAGTCCAATACCAAGTACAAGCAGTTCCATGATCAACACCAGGTGCCACATCAGTTTTAGGTGGGAGACAAATTTTGGTTGCACTTGTATAAGGAATGCCTTACAGGGCCTCATCGGAAGATTTTTCAACTCTTTTATGGACCTTACACCATCACCAAGGCTATGGTTGACAATTATTTTGAGCTCAACATTCCCCCTTTCCTTGGCTTGCACCCAATGTTCAATGTGGACCTCCTTTGGCCCTATTTTCCACCATTAATGGACACCTCAGAGATAACAGAACAATTGACACCAATATCAAACTTGATTGCATGGAAAAGACATCCATTGATCATATCGTGGACACACATGTCAAGGGAACTCGCCAGCAGATGATCCAACTTTATGGGGTTGTCAAAGCAGGGCAGCTCCTGCACCAAGGCAAGTGGCTCACCTGGGGCCAAATTCAACATAAATTTCCTCATATGATGGGGGAAATCAACGCAATGGAGACCATTTATTTCTAATGGGGAGGATTGATATAGAAGTATTTATATGGACACCCACTTATTCCAACTGGTTCAAAACAATTTTTTGGCAACTTATTATTTTTGGCAATTTTATGGGTCCCAAAATTTTGGGGCCGTTTTGAGGGCATAAACAATGTTTTTTCATGATCAGGCACCTCAAGGATGGCCAAAGGCTCATACTGAGCTGATGAAATGAAGCTTCTGTTCAATACCTTTTCAACGAGCTATTGTGAATGCTAAACGAAGATCGTATGCAAAAGTTACGACCCTCAGAAGTTGTTTTACTAACTTACCCCAACGAGGCCCACATGACTTCTGGCGCTTCCTCTCCTAGGGTTATGTTTTTGGATGTATAGTGTTTTGAAATTCATGTTTATTGTAAAAAGGCCTTCAGAGCCTCATTGTACTCATCTTCTTGTGAATGAGTGTAGCCGTCACATCTCTTCTTAGATATAAGCTGCCACCATTCTAACAAGCTTGTTTTTAGTATGCATTTTATAGTTTCAACATATTTATTATTTAATAGAAGTCAAGTTTTATTGTATCTCTTTTATTATTCATTGTTCCTCTGTGTTAATATTATAATTCCATGTTTTCATTTCATTCCCCTCATAAATATGGATCAATGGTATTAGAGCGGTCTTCTTCTTGTCGTTTTTTATTGCATGTCTCCGATGCGGTCAAGGTATAGAGAGTTGGGTCTCGGGCTTGTTTCTCTTGAGGAAAAATGCTCTCGCAAGCCCAAGAAACCATCCATGGAGGGAGAAAATAAATATGAAGGGACAATATATCCTTTCAAAATGTTTCTCGAGGAAGTCGTTGAGCGATAGAGGAACGAGATGATGGACAACTTTGCACAAATCCTTCGATGACTACCGACAAATGATGCATCCACCTCAAACAGAGGTGCCACCCCCTTCAAGGTATATATCAATTT
Organism: Picea glauca; assembly: GCA_000966675.3. Classification (NCBI taxonomy): domain Eukaryota; kingdom Viridiplantae; phylum Streptophyta; class Pinopsida; order Pinales; family Pinaceae; genus Picea; species Picea glauca. Next base: position 481,082 of record JZKD02S1698904.1, read on the forward strand.
TGATATTCCTATATTTGAAGGGAAAATAGATGTGGATGCCGTAGATAAATGGTTAAACCTTCTAGAAGGTTATGTTTTTGTACACAACTTTTTCGATAGAGAAAAGATTACATTTGTGCTCCTTAAGGCCCTCCCCCATGTCAAATATTGGTGGGAGACTTTCTGTGAGAAAAAGGAAATACATGGATCCACATTATTTGCAGTTGCACCCACTTGGGTTTCCTTCAAGGATGCTATTAAGGAACAATACTACCTTGTTGGAAGTTATGATGACTTGTATACAAGATGGAACACACTCCGACAAGAAAGAGAGAAAACAGTGTCAGAGTTCACCAATGTCTTTGTAACGTCCCCAACCACCCACGGGATGGGAAACACCACTACATTTCTTCTCTGTTACCAAACTGTAACATACCCAACCTCCCACTGGAAGGCATGCCACACCAAGAACGCATCTCTTGGCTGATTTGGAAACTTTGATAACACTTAATTAATAAAGAAGCATGAAATACATACATTCAATTCTCAATATTCATACCACAACACAAAAGACATGCACAATATACCATGCACATCGTTAACTAGAAAGAATGCATATTATAGGTACACTCTTAGGTATAATAATTGATACGCAATGGAAATAAATGCACAAGCAAAGGAAATCATAATAGAGAGAAGTTATATTTTATAAAAGAAGACACCAATTGGTTGCAAACCAAGGACATTCCACCCAACCATAGACATTGTTGCTCCAAGTCTCAACAACAATGTCACCCCCGATCCAGGGCTATGAATCCGCAAGGATGGTTCCAGAGTGTTGCTTGGATTCCCAAACCAGTGAACACTCGAGCTCTCATAGGCTTCTCCAACACTCACAACAATCCAAGTACCCAACTCTCTTCTACCCAGCCTGCACCACATAAGAGAATATACCTCCACCCTTCTCTACCACACACTCCCTCAGGTAGTCCCTCTCCATTCAGGGCTCCAGTGCAGCTGGTCCAGAATCTCCATGCTGGGACTCTTAGGACTCACAACTGTGATCAAAGTTGGTCACAGGACAAGCATCTTAGACATGTAGGCCTCAAATCATGGATGTACTACACCAACAATCTCTACATCCAACAAAACCCTGGTTTGCCTTTAACAGTTCATCTTCCTTTCCCAAGACAAGACACCAAAGTGAGAAAATATGAGTGAATGAAGGGATGGATGGAGTGCAGACTCCACGAGAGAGGATGAACAATGAACATAATGGGTGAATGAATGCGTGAGGTGACCAACAACAACTCCATAATGAGGAACGTGAATGAGAGTATTTTCCAACGGGAGAACGAACGAACGAACCAACCCCTCCCACAGACCAGGGATGGGTTTTTGTAATTCATGGGGATCAAGAACCTCTTGGTCTTCCTCGAAGAGCTCACATAATTGATTCCCCCCGCCCATTACACAAAAAATGGGTAATATAAAATAAATAATCACTTAGCCCCTTAGACCCCTCTCTTGTGGAATCATAGCTCCCTATAACACTAGTCCTTGTCCGTCTAGCAACCAACAATGCATTTATTATTAATAATGATCAAAACCTTACATTTCTTAGGCACACTGGCCTTTTAATAATTTTTTGGGCACTCTGGCCTCTCAACAATGTAACAATACATTATTTAATTTGGGGGATCAAAACCTGGGGTGTTACATCCCCTCCCCTTTATTTTGGAACTATCCTTAGTGCATATACAAAATAGGAATCAAAATTCCCAAAATTTATTCAAAAATTTGTCGGTACTCTACCCAGGTAGCATCTTCAAGACCATAGCAAGTCCATTGAACTTTTACCAGCTCTATAACTCAATTCCAGAGCATTTTGACTTTTCTATCTAGTATTCATACCGGTTGGACCTGAAAGTCTCCCTCTGCCTCTACCTAAATTAGATGCCAATCAACAACATGGTTAGGATCATGTACACATTTCTTTAGCAAAGAGACATGAAATACATTATGCACTTTCATGGAAACAAACAATGCAAGCATGTATGCAACTGACCCTATTATGTCCAATATCTCAAATGGACCACAATATCTGGCTGCCATCTTTGAACAACTGCCCAACTTCAAGGACCTCTTCTTGGGATTTCCTTTCAACAACACATTCTCTCCTACATTAAATTCTTTTGTTGTCCTATTCTTGTTGGCATAAACCTTCTGTCTATCTTGAGTTGCCTTTAAATTCAGCTTAATCTTAACCATCTGGTCTTCCATTTCCTTGAGCAACTTCGACCCAAGTACCACTCTATCTGTCGGGTTGTCCCATCTTACTGGAGTACTGCACCTTCTACCATACAAGGCTTAAAATGGGCTCATATTCAATGAATCTTGATACCCATTATTATAGGTAAACTCAACCAAGTGCAGGTAATCTTCCCACTTAGATGGCTTATTCATCACATACATTCTTAACATGTCTTCAATTACCCTCTCTGTTTTCCCATCTAATTGTGGATGGTATGATGTTCTAAAGTTCAGATTTGTACCAAATCCTCTGAATAATCCTTTCCAAAAATCTGAAGTAAACTTAGTGTCTCTATCTGAGACAATTGTACTAGGTATCCCATGCAACCTAGCAATTTCCTTCATGTAAATTTATGTAATGTTAGCTGTTGTATGAGTTGTTTTTATAGGAACAAAATGTGTTAAGAACCAAAGAATGAATACAAAGGCACCACAACATATATACAAGAACAATATGCAAAATCTCCTTTATTACTATCAAACCCTTAAGGTAGGGCAACACCATACAATGGATCCTATTATGGAAGGGATTCTCTCTTGTTCACTTGCCTCTTCGAGGGGGCATCCTCCTATTGAGCTACAACTCACAATACAATATTTCTCTTCATGTCTCTTTACATTGCTTGAACCCCTTTATATAGTGCTACCATCACCTAAGAACATCCTAGAGGAGGAATCTTCTAGAAGTAGAACCTTCTAAGAAGTCATCTTACATTTATTATATCTAACTACCCATTTATTATATCTAACTACCATAGTGGGTCTTATTTAATAATATAGTGGACCTAGTCCACATTAGATTGAATGGCCCCCACTATTATCATTATGGGCCCTCTTCCCCCCCCACTACCTCTCTAGCTACCTAACATTCCATCCCCCTTATGAAAACATTGTCCTCAATGCTTGATGTACAACCATATTCCAAGGTCCCATGGATAATTGTGGACCATAATGATGAAGAATACTAGAGAACCAAGGTCCCATGTAGAAAGGAAATATACCATGCTGAAGTAGTCTAACCGCCATTGTAAGCCTGGGTCCCATGTCCAAGTGCTCATGTGAACTCCTTGTGGAAGATTTTGGAACCCAATAACCAACTCAGAATGATGCTCCAAAGACTGACACATGTCATGTGGATCCAAATAAGAAGATCCATCCACATAGTGAAAAAGGGTCGTAGCATAATCTGGAAGGAATAATACCACCATAGAATATACAGGATGAACAATTGTAATAATCATTGTCTCCCGATTTGTCACATTGATGCTCTCTACAGAAGGTGGATTAGAGTCATCAAATAAAATATCAAAGTGGTTGTCATCCCAGAAATGACAACTATCCATATACCAATCATCGCAATCAGCCTCCAAATCATACCAAGAATATATTTCTTGATTATATTCATCCTTGATGTCTGCCATAAGAAATCTCTCCTGCATGCTATCCAATGAATCTTGAATACTACGAAAATGATCGTTGAGGCCATCTACAAAGTCATCCAATCTGTCATTCAATGTGTCAAATAATTGGTCTTTGAATGCTTCAGTAATCTGTAGAATTTATTTGAGGGTTTGAGAAGAAATATCCATATGAGCACCCTATGAAAATTTATGAACTCTGCAGTCTCGCCGCCATCACGAAAAAACCCAATAAATTACTGCAGAAAATCGCGGTGTTTTCTGGAAAAACCTTGAAAAACCATTGAATTTAAAATGCTCATAACTTCACTTCTCGGACTCCGTTTCGACTGATTTGTTTTTTTATATTGGGTGAAATTGTGAGAGGAACTCAGATCTGTAATTTGTTTGGGCAAATTCGGCCTCCAGCTGCTACAAAAAAAAAAAATCGCGCCGCCGTCCGTGGAAAAAACCCTGAAAAATTGCAGATTTTAAAACTTCAATATCTTGACTTTCTGGACTCCATTTCAGATGATTTTTTTTTCAACTTGGGTGTTTTTATGAGAGGAACTCAGATATACAACCTATTTATGAAAATTTTGCATAGAAATATACTGAAAATTTCTTGAATGTTGCGACCCTCTTTTTCTTCTCCGAAAAAAATATGCAAAAATAAAAAATATTTGCCCACAATGTCTACCAAGGAAAGTGCTCTGATACCAATTGTTAAGAACCAAATACTGAATAAAAAATCACCACAACAAATATACAAGAAAAATATGCAAAATCTCCTTTATTACTATCAAACCCTTAAGGTAGGGCAACACCATACAATGGATCCTATTATGGAAGGGATCCTCTCCTGTTCACTTGCCTCTTTGAGGGGGAATCCTCCTATTGAGCTACAACTCACAATACAATATTTCTCTTCATGTCTATTTACATTACTTGAACCCCTTTATATAGTGCTACCATCACCTAAGAACATTCTAGAGGAGGAATCTTCTAGAAGTAGAACCTTCTAAGAAGTCATCTTACATTTATTATATCTAACTACCCATTTATTATATCTAAATACCATAGTGGGCCTTATTTAATAATATAGTGGACCTATTTCACCTTACATTGAATGGCCCCCACTATTATCATTATGGGCTCTCTGGCCCCCCCACTACCTCTCTAGCTACCTAACAAAATGAGCAGCCTTTATCAATTTATCAACCACTACCATGATTGAATCGTGTTTCCTTGTTTTTCTGGGAAATTTAGTTATAAAGTCAATGGTTATCACTTCCCATTTCTTCTCTGGAATTGGTAATGGTTGTAGCAAACCTGCTGGGTGTCTGTGCTCAACCTTCACTCTTTGAAATTCCATACACCTGACGATGTAATCAACAACATCCTTTGTCATTCCCGGCCAAAAGAATTGGATTCTTACTACTGTAATTGTTTTCTGGTAACTAGGATGTCCAACATATGGAACATTATGCATTTCCTTTAATACAAAATTAATAAGTTCTCCAGAACTAGGAACATAAATTCTATTTTTATGCATAAGTAGTCCATCTTCCTTCATCTCATACTCTTTCACCTTCTGTTGCACATCTCCTTGTTGTAATATTTCTTTTACCTGTAGGTAATGTTGATCTGTAATAATAACATCTAAAATTATGCTCTTCAAGTTTGACTGATGCATACTGATAGCTATAGCATGCATGAGATGCACTCTTCTACTAAGTGCATCGACAATTTTATTGCTATACCTTGTTCTGAAATAATGTGCCCCAAGTAATGGATATGTTCTTGATAAAAAGAACACTTACTCATCTTGGAATACAACTGATATTCACTCAGCACTTGTCGTACCAGTCTTAGGTGATGTTCATGCTCTTACTCTAACTTAGAATAGACAAGTATGTCATCTAGAAATACTATGACAAACGTATCCAAGTAATTTCTAAATATGCCATTCATTAAGAACATAAAGACAACCGGTGCATTGGACAATCCAAATGGCACCACTACAAATTCATAGTGCCCATACCTAGTTCTAAAGGTTGTCTTATGGATGTCTTCTTCCTTGATTCTTACTTGATGGTATCCTAATCTCAAGTCTATCTTTGAGAATATATTTTCTCCTCTTAGATGATCAAAGAGGTCATCAATTCTGGGTAGAGGATACTTGATCTTTATAGTAGACTTATTCAGCTGTCGAAAGTCAATACATAGCCTCAAGGTTCCATATTTCTTTTTAACAAAGAGTTTGGTACTCCCCAAGGTGAAACACTTGGGCGTATGTACCTTTTCTTCAAAAAATCATCCAACTGCATTTGTAATTATTTTAACTCTGGTGTGCTCATTCTGTAAGGTGTTTTTGACACCGGGGCAGCTCCTGGCACTAGATAAATAGATAAATCTATTTCCCTTTTTGGTTTCAACCCTGGTATTTCTTGGAATACATCCTCGAATTCTTGTAGTATTGAGAAATCTTCAAGGCTTGACCCCTTTGTCTTTTCTGGCTCCTCTAAATGGGCTACATACAATTGACACCCTTTCATGAAACATCTCTTCAACTGTAAGGCTGAAATCTCCCTTATAGACATGGGTCTTGGAACTCCTTTCACAGTGTTATGTTTTCCATCTCCATCAAGACATGTAAATGTCTTTCTATGACAGTCTAGGACAACATGATGATTTTCCAGCCAATCCATTCCAATTAGAATATCATAAGACACCAATGGTATGATAATTAGATTAACGCTAGTATTCACACAATTAAGACTTATGGACCAACTTATGACCACCTCATGGATTCTCCTTTTGGTTCTAGTGGCTAGTTGAACCAAAATTTATTTCCCAAGCTTACTTTTCTCCAAGTATAATCTATCCACTATTTTAGGATCAATGTAACAATGACTTTCTCCTGAATCAATTAAAATAACAACGAACTGATTTATGATCTTACCTTCCACCTCGATCATGTTGGATTGGTATTCTGCTTGTCGATCATCTAAGGCTTCATAAATCCTTCCCATGTCTTCGACTGTTGTAGCCTCTTGGATGTTGTACACAGTCTTCACCCTATCCTTTCTGTGTGGGAAACCCTTGTACAAGTGATCTTCTTTGCATCCCCAACACTGGATTGGTGGTCTTCCCCTTTTTTCCAGGGAGTCTTCTTTCTTGGAATCATCCTTAGCATATTGCTCTTGATGATTTTTATTAGGCTTATTTCTATTGAAAGAAGGTTTGAATCCCTTCCTCCTCTAATCAAACTTCTCCTTCTTCTTGTCCTTCCAAGATTTCTGCATGGACTCTTTGCCATGGCCTTGCTCATGCAGGTATTAGCCTTTCTGATGGCCTTAGTCAAGGTCTTGGGCTCATCATACCGAATCTTTTATTTATAAAAGGCTGGTATTCCACTAAAAAATCTCTTTATATTTACCTTTTCATCATTTATAAACCCAACATACTTTAACAACCCCAAGAACTTCTTCTCATATTCTGCCATAGTCATGCTTCCCAGCCTGAGTTCAAAGAACTCCTACATTTTCTTGTCATAAAAATGCTATGAGAGGTACTCCTTCTGGAAATACTTCTTTAAATGATTCCAAGTGATCTTATGATCATTGATATGTTTAACTTGCTTTAGTTGATCCCACCACATTACAACTTTTCCATGTAAGTGGTAGGTGGAAATTCTAGCTTCTGGATTTGATGAATAGTTGTGCAATTGGAAATATCTCCTGAGTCCAAGAAACCACGCTTCAGCATCGTCTTTCCTTTCTCTTTCACCATCAAAGGATGGTGTCTTGAGCTTTCTCGGCTCTACTTCCAAATTTTCCACCTCATGTCTCCTTCTTTGGTTCCTAACAAAAGACACCTATGGACTACTTAAGGAATTACCTATTCATAAAACCTTCTTGCTAAGTAAGGAGGTGAGTGGTTTCTTTGAGATCTTCTAGCACTTTTAGAATAACCAGCTCTTCCACGATCATCTCTTCTTTCATGACACATGCCTTATTTCTCATGCTTTGAGCCATTTTTGTCTTAAATTTGTATCTGATTTAATCTCTGCAGCACTCGAGCAATTATCTGAATTTTCTCTCTCATTAGCCTCTCATTGTCTACCTTGTAGCTCTGCACTTCTATTTTCAGCCTCATCACAGTTTCTAGCAATGTTTCTTGCTCCCCTCAACCCTTGAATCCATTGGATTCTGTCTCTGCATTTCCAATTCTGGTATTCTATCCCTCGGCCTCTTTATCATGGATGGAGGCTATATTACATTCTTCCATTTCCTCAATACGAATTTTGAGCTGATGTGTGTAAATCCATTAATTATGCAAAATGTGCAAGTGACCAATAATGCAAAATGTGCAAGTGACCAATGATGTGTGTAAATCCATTAATTATGCAAAATGTGCATGTGCATGTGATAAAAAAAATTGTCAATAATTCTACAGATCCTTTCAACTCGTGAATAATTTATATGAATAACACTTCCATGTTATCCATGGGCCGATACAAAAATCAATTCTGCACAGGAGCTTCCTTCAAACCACTTTCCCTAGTGACCATGACTCAAAACCGCGAGCCAAATCCTTCCTGGTGCTTTTTTGTGTTAAAAAAACACTATATCAGGGATCTTGTGGTTGAGAATCAATCGAGGGATGAGATCGACGATCAACAAGAACTCTGGGACTCCAGGCTTTGGGAGTTCTGGATTTTCCACACCCTTAACTCTTCCAGAGTTCCAAGTCTCCGAATTGCAAGATCTGTTGCCACGTATCCTGCCCCAATCGACGACTAGGATTCCTTCGCAGCTCCAGACTTTAGAGATTTTGCAAGAACCTTTCCACAGATCTCTCATAGTGCTGAAGTATTAGAGGTCCTCTCCTTCCTCCATGTATCACCTCCCAATCAACGATGGAGATTAAATCCATCCTTCAGGAGTTTGCGACCCATGTAACATGCACTCAGAATCTCCGGAGTACCAAGTCTCCGGACTTTGGGATCTTTCACCACGCGTCTACTGTAATCAAGGGCTGAGATGGAATCCGACCTTCAGGAGTCCTCGACCCCACTTCTTATGCCTTGAATCCTACGGACTGCCAAGTCTCCAGACTATGGGATCTACCACCACGTGGCAACAAATAAGGTGCAGACATGTGGCCCTATCTGATGGGTGACTGTTGTAGGAAAATTCCCCTGTGAGCAGGTGAATGTCCTCTTGGATCCTAGAACCCTATGAACAAGACAAAAAAATGCTAACATTGGACACTAAAATTCCTTTAAATGTAACTAAACTAGTCAAAGGAAAAATGGGAATAAAGTATGATGTACCTTTTTCTGAAGCTTGTCCTTGTTTGGTCCAAGATGAACTAGATCTTTAGGCCCTTTAATGAGATTTGTAATTCAATAGACAACAAAGACAATGCATGCTTCCTATTCTACCAAGATTATTTTAAGCTAGATTTATCAAGAAAATACAAGCCTATGCACTCATACACAAACTTGAAGGAAACATGCCAAGCATATATTAATGAGAACATAACAAGGAACACAATCTGTAGATGTAGATGCAACAACCTCTCCAAGTCCTCCTTGTCCAATCCCTTGCTCGAAATATCCATGATCAGAATGACAATTCTTTTTAATGATATTCTCCTCCTTTTCACCATGAGAATGCCTCCTTTTATAGGCTTTGAGAGGCTCAACTACCTTAGTTATCTTTTGAATAAGTTGAGGATATGAATCCATCAGTTGTTGTATCTCCCTTAGATACATCCTAAATCTTGGATCCAAGACAAACCAACTCAAATAATTTCCAGATGTCCTTAGATATAAGGGGGATTTCTTCCCAAGATTCTCTCAACCAATTGACACTCCAAAGCTGGCAACAGAGCGCTATAGCGCTCCCTGCTAAGTGGGCAAGGAGCGCTAGCGCTCCCTATAGGTGAGAAGGGGGGCATTGATCTACAAAAAATATTTAAGATGATCATTATTCAAGGCAAAATATGGTGTAAGTTTTCCAAATGATATTTTATCCTCTTCTAACATGTCTTAGAGGGTGTATCAAGTGTTCTTATGGTGTCATCCGCAATGCGACACATGCAAGATGAAAATATGATATTTGTGACACTTGCAACAAAAGTGCAACACTTACAATAATGATAATGAGACATTATCTAAGTGACGAATTTTGACGTGTAACATATTTGCCCCCAAAGTGCGAGGTCAGAAGATGAAAGCTGGTGATTGAAGATCTTTGTATATTTTCAAAGAAAGGGTATGGATTCAGAGAACCTAGTAGAAGCTGCAAACAACCATCAAATAAATGTTATTATATGTTTCAAACCCAAGGAAGGTATACCTATGCTTGAGTGACAAAGGACTTAAGGTATGGTCTCCAACAAATACATTGCGGATCCAGGATGATACTGACTAAGGGTATAGCCACCAAAGGTATAATGTGGATCTATACCTCCATGACATGAACTGATCGTAGCCACAAGAAATACACAGTGGATCTACGAGATCATAAAACATAGCCACAAACCAATACAAAGGTGGATCTATGTGAAAGTATATCATCATGCTCAAAATATCTCCTTCACAGCATGGGAAAGCAGATAAAAAAGTGAAATCTCAACCTAGGGTCTTCACCCCAATCCTGATGTAGTACAAATCTAGCCATGTGAATAAGTGTTTTGATGTCGAACATGATAGAAACCAATTGATTACTGGTCATTGAGGTAAACCATTAACAAGTGCGAGGGAAATCATCAGTGATGTCAATGACTCCCAAGGTATTCTAGTATAATCCAATGAATGTGAATAAATGATCTGAAGTCAAACATTCATGGAGTCATCCGATCAAAGGTCAATGACGTAAACCCACTGTCAGAGGTGAGGAGGAATTTCATTGAGGCATGTAGGTCCCAAGGTACTAATTGGTTTATAAGTCAAATTCTGAAATGATGTGTTGAAGTTGACAGGAAAAGACTCGCTGAAGGAGGGCCTTGATGTATCCCCCATCATCGACACGAAACTGACACAGAGATGTAAGATTGTGAATAAAATGAGTATGGAATGACACATATATTGAAACTAGAAATTTGTGATGGTTGAATCTCAAGGAAGATACTTCCCTTGAATACTGAGGCACAACATGACTCAATAGCGTAAATGTAGCATGGACCAAAACATAATCCAGTGAATACTGTGAAATTCGTCGGGTGATCGAAAGGAGTGAAAAGACTCAGGGAATTGGTTCATTGTAGAGGTTCAGTGGGTTATCCAAGTGTTCAAGATGCAAGTAGAAACATTGTGTCGTGTTCAAGGACAACTACAAGAGTTACTTGTGACAATTCTAAAATATATCTTGGCTTGCTTCCTTTGATTTTTCCCCCATCCAGATAGACGAGTACCTCTTTTTGTTTTTATGAGCTCGAGGAGGATAGCACATGCTCGATATAACTAACCTTTGGTAAGTTCCTATTCTTTTGTTTAATGAAATGGAAGAAGTAAGGGTTCGGTCCCATATGGGCCCTTCAATGTGTGATTTTAACGAGTCCAGAGAAGGAAAAATTGGTGGTTTTTCATGTTTAGAGAGTCTGAAAAGAACTTAAAGGCGACTCTAGGGTTGTCCTTTTTCATAATTTTAGTCTCCGAAGTCCGAAAAAGAGATAAACTGCTACTCGAAAGACACCCTTTCAAAACTTTTTAAGCGAGTGTGAAAGGAAGCAAGATCACTTGACAATCTTTTCATGTTTGGAGAGTCTGAAAAGAGATTAAAGGAGACTCTAGGGGTTTCCTTTTTCAAGTATCCTTTACGAGTCTAAAAAATTGATAAAAGTCTACTCGGTTACATTCTCATGTTTTTTCGAGCACGAGAAAGAACAAAGATTGTGCTCGTCAGTGTTACAAGGTTTATCGAAAAATATGCTACTTAGAAGCCTGCAAATATAGACAATTTTGAACCCAGGGTTTTAGTGACTCAAAAAGATTTAAAAGCCAAAGAAAAACTTTATATTAGCAAAATATCAACCCTATAATAGTGAAATAGGGTTAGAAATTTCATTTACCATTTGATTTTTCACCAATTTCTTCTATCTTTGGAATTTTAAAGCTTTGGAGGGCGATTTTCAAGTTGCGAGCACGGGAGCTATGATCGATCGTTTCCTGTTCTTTCTAGACCAGGTTTGTCACCTTACCATTTCAATCATTTTTCATGGTTTAAAATTGTGTTTTAGCTGATTTTTAGGGTGTTTTGGGCTGCTTAGGAAGCCCTAGGTGCCGAAATGGATCATCGCTCCCTCAAAGGGATGAGGGGAGCACTGATCAAGTTTTTAGCGCCCTGGTGCACGTACCTAGGGAGCGCTAGCACTCTGTGAATAGGATTAGGGGAGCACTGGCACATAACCAAAAATTTTGTTGCAGTTTAGGCTAAAAATACACAATGTTTTGCTATAAGAGGTTGACTAAAGACATTTAAATGGTTGTATTTGTAGTTTTCATGGATAAAATAGCCATGATTGAATGGAAGGAACGCGAACTTGAGTTCGACGATATCGTCGCTTTGTAAAAACCTCAAGCAAGCGTTGCTTTGAGAAATTGTGGTCTCCTTAAGTACTTCAAACTACAACAAATGAGGAAAGAGGTTTTGTTACTTGAGTACCTGATTGGATTATTTGATGATGTCGAAAAGGTATTTCGTATTGGACCACATTTGCTCAAAATTGAGCTTGACGATGTATATTTTTTGATCGGCCTCTCAAGGAGAGGGGCTCCTATTCTTTTATCTGGGCATTAGACAACTCCTCAGCCCACTGAGGTATATGTGGTTGACCACTGTATTCTAGGATATCTATTAGTCAGTGGACGAATCGTGAACAAGGACGTGAGGGATTTGGCATTGAGATCGATTCTATTTGCCATTACCAACTTATCAGGTAGTACGAGTGCTAACCTAGCTTCAAAATATCATATGTCGTATTCTCTACAATGTGTGGAGCCTAGATTATTTAACTGGAGTGCGGGGTTCCTTTGGAATGTGAAGGAACAGATCACAAAATGCATGATTGGAAGGCATAAGCAGTTTGGCTATGACTATTTCTTAGTTTTGTTCTTTTTGGAGCGAATACCCTAGATGCAACCACAAATCACGTTGATAGCATGACCAACGATCAAGCCATGGATGAAAAGGTGGAATAGTTTGTCCCCAAGATTGGGGAACGAGGCCTCAATGTTCAAGTTTACAACTGATTTCTTCGCTTGGTGGAGGAGGCAACTAATTATTATTGAGGAATTTCCATATGCCGGAGTTGATTTTTGGGGTATTGTAGAATTAGTGCTCCCAGATGGAATTGACTGGGATGTTTGAAGTACGAAAATAAACCTTGTCATGTATTTTTGATTTTATATTTTATATTAATTTTATGTGTACAAAGAGGGATCTAAAAGATGTTTTGTTTCATCATGCAGATAGAGGCGCATCACGTCCGATAGAGATGTTGACACTAGGGAGTCATGGAGATGTGCAGATAGCCATGGAGCATGAGTTGGAAGTAGGAGGAATTCGGGAGTTCGAGAGGAACCTCCGAGGTTTGACTATGGTTGTCTCACCTCTCAGGAGGCGAAGCGTACCTCTTCATCTATAGAGGGATACAGTAGGGGTTCATGAGAGTTTTGTTGGGTATGTTTTATATTATTTGCACAAGTAGCTGCAAGGGGGTTAGAGGGGTGCTGCAGGGGGGCGAATCCCCCGTGCAGGGCTTCGGGGGCAGCGGCCCTGAATTTTTTTTTTGCCTCGAGAAATGTGTCACATATTTAGGTGGTTTTTCGGCACATGGTTTCTTTGCAGATGGTTTTCTATTTCTGGTTAAGGAATTAGGGTTGTGGAATAATATAGGTCATTGGATTAGGGTCTTGGATGATGCTGGCTCCTATATGTATATTGTATTGTAAACAATGTATCACAATGAATATATAGAATATGCTAGTTTTCCTGGTTTGGGTTTCCAGGGGAAAAATCTCTGTGTAATGTTTGTATTTTCCATTGTATCTTTTCGTTTCTTTTACTGAATATGTGTTTGAAGTAGATATTGTACAAGGTTAAAATCTACAATTTTGAAACACTTTCTCTGACGAGTGGCTTGTGTAGTAGTGTGCTTCTCGGAGCACAACGTGGTGCAGGAGGACTAGGATCCTCCATATATTTTGTAGTCTTTAATGATGATATCAAGGGCATGAGGGCCCAGATTTTTCCCTATTATGTACTTTATGATGTAAACAAACTTTTTCTATCACGCATTATATATATATATATATATATATATATATGAGTTTTGTGGTGCCAATGATGTTACATTTTATCTTGTGTGATGTTTTAATGTACATGTGATTTATTTTCTTTAAAAGTTTTATCTATGCACAAGATACTGATCCAAAATATAATTTGCTAACGAATCCGACGTTGTGTTGAGTTCTCTTGGTATATGTCTGTATTGTATAAATTCAAACATCCTTTCAAGACAACGAACTCTTCGGTGGAGACGCAATAGGACGGGGTTGCAAACGACATAAACTCGATTAAGATGACAAACCACTAGTTGAGAATCTAGGTTGATAACTAGATGAGATATACTTAGAGAGGAGGCTTTGGTTAAAATTCTGATGACAACGTGATATTCTACCATGTCATTGGTTGTCGATCCTAGGAAAAATCCTCCTGAAATCACCAACTCATCAGAGTGGTAAATGACCCAAGCTGTAGAAGCCATGTTCTGGGTGTGTCGACTAGCGCCATCTGCAAACCCGACAAAGATGGGAAAGGGAGATGTCATATGCGTATGAAATCACAAGACAAAGTAAAAGAGGCTAAAAAAAATATCATACACGCAAGAGAAAAGACACATCAAATAAAAAATATAGTACAATAGTGTACAAAGCACACATGCCAGATTTTCTATGCATAGTACTTCTTGAGGTAAAGCCCATATCAGGGCTCACCGAGAGATATTCCATCGTAGCCAACAAGCTCATAGGAACCTCTATGTAATACACGTTTTATGATATAGGGTCCATGCCACAGAGGTTCTAACTTTCTTGTCCCTAGCTTATCATGAGCTTGGTCATAAATGAGGACTAGGTCTCCTTCTGCGAAAGTACAAGGTTGAACGGATTTGTCGTATTGACTCTTCATTCATTTTTGATACGTCTCATTAATGATAGAAACATAGCGATGTGTTTCATCCAACTTAGTTAAATATAGGAATCGTTCCTCTTCAGCAGATGTGTGAGGCAGGAGTTCTACAGTGAGTTTCAACGAAGGGATCTCACACTCAATTGGTAACACTACTTCTATGCCATATGCCAATTGGAATGGAGTGAATCCAGTTGCAATTTTGACTAAGGTGCGGTAAGCCCAGAGGGCGAAGAAAATTTGCAAATGCCAAAAAGCGTTGTTTGTCCCCACCATGCATTGAAGCATGGTCTTAAGGAATTTTTATATAGCTTCAACTTGTCTGTTTTCTTGAGGATAGTAGGGGGATGAGCTTTCATGGTGAAAAATCAACTTGACATGCAAATCACTCATCATATGGTTTTGAAAATGTGAGTCATGATCAATGACAATGGATTGTGGGACACCAAATCGAGTGATGATGTGGTTAAAAACAAAGAGAGTTGCAGTACGACCATCGTTAAGAAATGTGGGCATAGCCTTATCCCATTTAGTGAAATAATCAACAACAACGATGATATAACCGTGCCCCCCGACTAAGGTAGGCTTACATTGCATAAAATCAATGCCCCATTTGGAAAAGGGGTAGTTGGCGACAATGGGATGCAACGGAGCAGGGTGGGTGCATGCCTTTGTTTGAAAAACTTGATAGGGTGGGAATCGTTTGAAAAAATCAATACAATATTTGAATATGGAGGGACAAAAATAACCGGCACGTAAGATTTTATGGGCTGTATCCATCCCAGAAAGATGACTGCCACAAGATCCAAGGTGACAATTTCGCAAAAACCAATGAATTTTTAGATTTTGATTTGGCAAACTCAAGATTGAATTCTTGAAGAATAACTATCCATTTGGAATATTTTCCCCCAAGGACTTGACGTGTCAGGATATGGTACATGGGGTTCGAGTCCGCAATGACTGTGGTAGTTCGTAACAAGATGTAATGGTGAAAAATCTAGATTTAAATGACAACTGCAAGAGCCAACTTTTCAATGTGTGAATATCAGAGCTCAGCACCAGATTGACTCTTTCTCAGATAGTAGATCACATGTTCATCACCGTTAGGGTCCTCTTGAACTAACACCATAGCATTAGTGGAAGTAGAGGCTGCCAAATAAAGGATATAGTCTCGTGCATAATTCGGAGGATGCAAGAGAGGTATGTGGGTCAATGCATTCTTAAGAGCGTTAAAAGATAATTGAGCAGTGTCATCCCAGATGAAAGGAGTGTCTTTTTGCAACAATCGCATAAATCATTTAGTAAGTTCAATGTAGTTACATATAAAATGACGAAGAAGAAAGTTTGGTTTCCCTTGCAAACTTTGTAGACGGGTCAAATTGTTGGGAGGGGGTACATCGAGAATAACTTTAATTTTTAAGGGATCCACCCTAATCCCATCTTTGGAGATGACGAAACCAAGGAGTCGACCTGATTCAACAATGAAAATGCATTTATGAGGGTTCAAACGATTACGGTAAAACTAACATCGAATAAAAATGGCCCTAAATGACCAAGATGATCTTTTCAATTAGATGAATGAGCGCGTAAATCATCGAGGTAGGGTTTCACAATATGTTGGATATCATGGAAAGCATACGACATGGCTCGCTAGAATGTAGAACCAGTGTTTTTGAGACCAAAGGGTAGTTTCCGATAAGAAAATGTCCCCCAAGGGTAGATGAAGGTTGTCTTATGCTGATCAGCTGGTAGAATATCAATCTAGTTATATCCCGAGAATCCATCCATGAAAGAAAATATAATGTTTCCAGTGAAAGTATCGATGATTTGGTTGATAAAGGGTGTAGGGTAATTATCTTTTGGAAAATCCTTGTTGAGATCCCTATAACTGACACAGACACAAATGGTTCCTTGTTTTTTAGCAACCAGAACGATGTTAGAAACCCATTCCGTCAAGGGGACAGGATAGATAAAGACAAACTTCAACAGTTTTTCAACTTCTGCCTTTATGGCCACGGTTTTCTTAGGATGAACCGAGCAAAGTTTTTGTCGTACAGGTTTAACACATGGGTAAGTTTTGATCTCATGCACACCAATCGATTTATTGATCCCTAGAATTTCTTCATAGCTCCATGCAAAGACATCGTGGAATTATTTGAATAAAGTGGTGTAAGCTTCCACTTCCTTAGGTGAACAATTAAAACTGAGATGAACATTTTCCACGATACCTTATTTGATCAAAATATCGATAGCAATGGTAGAAGATATTTTTCCTAAATTCCATTCGGAAGTAGTATCCTGGGTAAGGATAGGAGATTGGGGAGATTTGACAACATCAGGGGGGGGAATAAAGTGTATATCTTCATCAATTTCATCTAGACTAGGGAAAAAATATGATCGATGATGATTGTCATCCCAAGGTACCTCGTCAATACTAATCATTTCCATAATGGATTCTTTCGATGGAAAAATCCGTAGGATGTGTTCGAAAGAAGAGGATAAGGAATCCAACCAACATGACAACGAATAAGTGTTGGATGCCAACAGATGTTGGTCATCCAAAGAGGGAGAGGTAGACTAGATAGCATCGTATTAAACCTCAACAGGACTAAGTGGCATAGCGTCACCTAGTGCATCGAATTCTAAAGGACTAGGCACAATCCAGGGATCAGATGATTCAAAAGATTGATATGCCATAGTCGATATCATATTGATTGTAGAAATGTGTTGTGTGGAGGGAGGAAGTGGTGCAGGGAAAGTACCCATAAGGAAAGAATCTTTGAAAAGGCCTACACCAACACTTTCATAAGTGATATTAGTATCTCCCAAGAAAGGAATATTGTTGGTGGCGGGAGTGCAAGCGTCGGGGGTGCAGTAATCTAACTGGTTGATAGTGACAATTTTACTTTGATAGGGGAATTATACACATCAAAACATCGATGAAGCGATGATAGTCATGGCATAAAACCAAATTCTTCCTAATAACAAGTTGTAATCAAGGGGAGCATCAACTACCTCTACATCGATAGAGACAGTCTTGCCTCCCAACTGAATGACTAAGGACTGCAAAAGTCTGTGAGGATGGAATCCTCGCCCATCGAATTCTCATAACATTGTAGGAGATTGGTTAAGCGCAGGTGATTTTAATCCTTTCCAACAGGATAAAGACATGACGCAAGTGGAAGCTCCCTCATCTAGTATAGTGTGGTGAATGTGTTGGTTATGAACAACTACATCAATTTGAAAAGAAAGATGATGAGAAAGTCATGACTTGAAGTTATCAAGGTTAAACATGACATTATTTGACGACTCAGGATCAATTGCATCGATGGAGGCCAAGAGCATTCTACATTGACTTCGAAAATTTTGTAGAACTTCAAGAGGAGACATAAAACATGGTGCTTGAGCCAAATCTGCAATAATTTTGTAGTTTTGGGCGGCACGTGAAATAGGAATAAAAGTTGACTTGTGAATAGTGCTTTTGGGAGGGCATAAAATAGAGTCGAAAGTGGGTTTCTCAATCTGAAGCGACCTAGATGGAGGACTAATGGTGGCAGAATATGGATCCAGTGGGGTATCGTTAGTGACCTTCTCTTTATCAGGTTTAGTCGATGGGTCATACATTGTGGTGCTAGTGGTTAAATTGATCCCATTGAACATATAGATATGAGCACTCAACGATGCTTCCTCACTAGGAGGATGACTGGGATTTCCCCCTGTTGGAGGGGAAGGGGATTGAGCAACCATCCATTGTTGTTGAGGAAAAGGATGTGTTAACACATCGTGTTGGGAATTCCCTTTGAAAAGTTTTGCAACTTCGTCGCGATGAGGAAAGTCTTGGGTGTAATGATGATCACCACAAATGAGATATGGGAATTTCAGTTTTCGCCGTGGTTGCTTTTCAGGAGCAGGTGGTGTAGTTTGTGTTTTTGGATTTCATTATTATTATTATTATTATTATTCTTTTTGGGTTTATTTTTCATTTTATTCTTTCCCTTGGATTGTTGCGAAGAGGAATATTGGACTGCATTCACCTCAAATATTTGAGTAAGGGGGGAGGTAGAGGAGAGTGAATTCGAATCAGTAATGGGTGTAGAAACAGAGTGATTAGCCGATATGGTCTATAGTGATGACCATTGGGTTTTGACGGTACCGATGACTCCATCCACATGTGTCGTGGAAAACGGTTTGGATGGATCGGTAGAAGTACGAGGAGCATTCAATATCAACTCATACAATGTACCAGATTAGGAGTAAACCAAATCTAAATACTGAGCTTGAGAAATGGCTTCTTCCTCAGTGACCACACCACCCATGGCGACGTCACGTGCAATTGGGGGTAAAAGATATTTAGTAAACCACTCTGCCAATAACTGGTCAGGAATGGTCGCTTTAATCAACCTTCGCCATCTTCTCCACTCATGAATGTGATCAAAGATATGTATCGAGTTCATTGGACAAAGTGAGGTTAAGAGTTCTGTATTGGTCTCATAATGAATGAGTAATTGAAAATGTGTGAGAAAATCCATAGCTAGGGAGTTGAAATCTTGAAGGTACCACGTTGGAGTTCAATGTACCATTTGGCTGCCAAGCCCATGAGCGTGCACTGGAAAAGAAACAATTAGATAGAATCATCCATCAGTGAATTTGAGGAACACCATAGATGAAAATTCATAACATGATTATTCAGGTCTTTACCAGTTTTACCGTTGAATTTGGGGATATCCGAAGGTAATTTAGCAGGAATTACCGACCATAAAGGACAATGTAATATGGGATCATTTGTCAACCAAGAAAAGTCTAGTAGATCCAGCGTGGTGAGGAATGATAGTTGTTGGTTAACCTGTCGATGATATTGGTGAGGCATCGAGACACTAGTAGGGCCATAAACCTATTGAGGTGGATAATTGTATCCAATAGGCCCTCCCATGTATGGTGGTTTTTGATCGGTGTAGGTAGGATTCTATTGTTGTTGAGGGAAGTTCATGAAAGGAGGGAAACCCAGAGGATTATGAGGAGGATAAGTCATTTGATTAAGAGGTGGGGGATAAACATTTTCCCTTGAGGGGGGTAAAAAATTTGTCCCTGTGGAGGATATACAGTGGACCCTTGGGGAGGATAAGATTGTTGTCCTTGAGGACCCCAAGTGGGATTCAGGACACTTGGATAAGGTTTTCCAAAATATAATCCAGAAGGAATAGGATTTGATATGCCTCCTTGTGGGTTAGCGTATGATGATCCCCCTTGATGAGGTTGATGAAAATTACCTCCTTAAGGTTCTCCCCAGGATTGTGAAGGGTTTCCAGTAAAAGAGGGTTGTCCCCCTGCCATAGCTTGAGTGACAACTAGAGGTTGACCAATAAAAGGGGGTGGACCCCCTCCCATAGTCTGAGTGACAAATGGGGTTTGACCAATAAAAGGGGGTTCCCCCCCAATGTGTATGTGCAAGGGTGGTTTTCCCCCAAGATGAACATTCCCGCTAGACAATGGTTTCCCCCCAGTCGAGATTTGTCCCGCAATTGATTATGTGTGTATGGAAAGGTTTTGCATGTGATTATGGATAGGTGTTACAACAGGATTCTGTGGAACATGTGGGAATGCAGTTTGAAAAGGTGGGGTGGTTAGATTAATGGTCAAAGTAGCTTGTGGATGACTAGGTATTATGACTTCGGTGTTACTTTGGATTTGTACTGATGTAGAAGCATGATTGATGACTTGTTCGATGGGACAGTCAAAATTCTGACTGGACTGCCCCACCTCTGCACTAGTAGGGGTGTAATGTATGTAAAGATCACATCCCAATGGATTTATCCATATGGAACAAACAAGTGTTTGTTGTGTATTTTCCATGTCAGTAGAACGGACAAGGGTGCTATACTCTTCATTAAAAATTGGTTTTGTGGATCCCATGTATGTCTCGGTAACTGGTCTCAATGGTAGACGAGGAAGTTCTTCTTCTATTACATTACCAAATTATTCTAATTGAACAATGAGTGGTTCAATAGGGAATGTTGACACATGGGTAGTATGAAGAATTTGATCATCAACCATGACCAAAGTGCTTTCAGGATTTGTTAGTAAAGGAGTAGCAGCGCTCCTAGCATCCGAGCGATTTTCTACCTCTTCATGGTAAAAATATTCAGGTGAATTAGGAGGTAAGGGTTCGTAGCCTTCTGGAGGAAACCCTTGAATCCTATGTGATTGACGAAGACCATTATCATCTACAGGCTCAATCTTGAAAAATGACTAAGTAAATAAACAACACTCGCTAAAAATCTAGAAGAATCAACAAGCAAACAAAACCTTCTCTCAATGACCTTACTATTTGGTGATGAAATCCAATATCGCGTGATCAAATTGAGAAGGGGCTAGGATATGAGCGGGTGGAACAATTACGTTGGTGACCTGCTTAACGTACTTATGCCTTGGTGCAAGATTCCACACAACAATCATGGATTTACCCTCCAAGGAGCCTGAGTGAGTTTTACCAATGTCTGTTCCAGGTACAATGAAGACTTCCCTTCACCATCACCTTGTGTGAGGACCCTAAATATTATGGCCACTAAGGACACCAACT
>JZKD02S1698904.1:502601-517602 GCA_000966675.3 Picea glauca
AATATCGCGTGATCAAATTGAGAAGGGGCTAGGATATGAGCGGGTGGAACAATTACGTTGGTGACCTGCTTAACGTACTTATGCCTTGGTGCAAGATTCCACACAACAATCATGGCTTTACCCTCCAAGGAGCCTGAGTGAGTTTTACCAATGTCTGTTCCAGGTACAATGAAGACTTCCCTTCACCATCACCTTGTGTGTGGACCCTAAATATTATGGCCACTAAGGCCACCAACGCACAAGGATCGTCTGGTTGGGTACATTGGACAGTCGATTTTGAACGTATGGGCAGGATAACAAGTACGAAATTCTTCAGGAGAACAGAGGAAAAGTGGACCGATAGAACTCCAGAGGACCCCGAACAGATTTGGAATTCACGAAGCACCGAGCCCAAATAAATATAGTTGGACCTCAAGAAGAACCCCCAAAATATGATCTTACTACTATGAAGAGTTAAACCAATGAGGGATAATCTCTTTGGCTCTCCCGACCTCAACCTCATCCGTAACCCCTGTGTGAGAGGGGGATCCCAACTATGCTTATAAGAAAATTGAATTTACTCCACCTATCGCAAGATGTTAAGTTTGTTTTGAATGCTTTGGAGAGTTATACTCATAGCCCAATCCAAAGCGCTAATCCTAGTCTAATGTTGGTGGAAGAATATAAAAAGAAAAAGTTTCTAGATCGATTTTAATTAGCGTTGATTTTAGTGGTTGTTCTTTACTTAGAGGTGAATGAGAGTGAAAGTAATGATGTTATGAATCAAATCCCAAAGAAGAAAAGGAATGATAAGAAAACGTTTCTTTCGATCAACTTCTATTTACGAGAAGGAGAAGACTTTTCTTTCTTTCACTATCAAACACAAAAATGCAAAAATTTCATGCAATTGTTTTCAACAAGAATCCATTTCAATGCTAAATTATTGTTGGCACAGGGGAAAACCCAGGTTTCAACACTACAACAACACACCAACAAAACCCTAACTACCAACCCTTTTGGAAACACCTGCAAAGCATATGAAGTCTCACCCGAGGTAGAGGTAGGGGGGGTTGTAGGGCTAAGGTGTTTGCAACCTAGCTGGGACACAAATATGTGATCACAGTACTTAAAAGAGCACTTATCAGTCAACATTCATTATTATTTAACCCTTATTCACATCGCAGGTCGAAACTCTAATTACAGAATAAAACAGTATTCAACAAGATCTAACACATCCAAGCACTTAGCACATAGAAATAGATCAGATCTAGCATTCATTCACATCACTAAGCACTAATCTACCATATTATATGCATCTAAGATATATTACTACACTAAGCATAAATCACATCAATAACATAACAACTATAATGCACAAAGAAATCACAACACAAGATATACGTGGTTCACCCCAGTGTGGGGCTACGTCCACCAACTCTTCTTCTTCTTTATTGTCTTTGGTCAACCTTCTTACATGCACAGAGCCACAAACCAACTCCGCATAGGACAAGATATCTGCACAGACTTCGCCATATCCCCAAGCTTGGCACAACACAAATCCTTTCTTACAATCACTTGCACTTAGCTCTGCAAGTTCTCAACACACAGTATGCATGGAGCTAACTCAATCACATAGATCCAAGAACTTACATCACTTGCACTTAGCCTAGAATCACATATATGCTCTACTTACATTGCCTATATTTCTATTTATACTTTACAAAATGGACCGAAGAATGGGTAAACCCATGGGCCTACATCCCATACTCGTTACATAAACCCTAAACCCAAAAATCCATTCAAAGGGTGGTGAGATCCCGCGATATCCACTTTTCCTAGCGCTCCATCTTTGACCAACTTGTCAAAGTCCAAAAATTGGTCAAACATGACCCAATTTCTCCAAAACTTGGTCAAGGGCCAACAGGCCCCCAACACTCACCTGTGTCTCATCCCGAGTCACTCTGATCTATGTAACTTTGCCTCAAATGCCTCGATCTTAGCTCGAGTTTCTTTGACCTGCTGCTTCTTGAGAGCCTCCTGCTCAGCAAACTATTGAATAAATTTATCAGTCATAGGTCCCTCCAAGTGCTTTTCCACCGTGGTGACCATTTGTTCCAGTTCTGCACCTCGTCCTTCAATCTCCTCAAAAAGTGTGCAAGTCTCATCCTGCACTATTTGGAGCCTCTGGGTCACTTCCATGACTTTACTCTGGATAGCATGGACTTGTTGCTGAACCATGCACTATTCCTGGGATATTTTCACCCTTTCGACTGCTGATAGTGGCTTCAACTGCGCTTGCACTGTTGCTACTTTCTTCTTTTCCTCCTAGAGCTGTGACTCTAGTGTTCTTAGTTTAGGGTCCTCTACAAGGCTCTCGTAGGTCCACGCACTTTGATTGCTGAGATGTTGGCATTCCAAGGCCAATGCCTTGATTTTCTCCACTACGCTTCAGGCCATTTCTTCTCTCTGGTCTTGCACTTCCTGCAGATTGCTTGGTACTGCTTGTAATTCCAATTCTGCTACTCTTTGTTGGAGTTTTTGAATGGCTTCAACAAGATTTTCCACTTGACTCTCCACCGGGTCTTCTTCCATCTGTTCTAATACCGTCATAGAGAGAAGTGCTCTAGTGACTGCTTCTTTAACTCCAATCTTCTCCACGAGCATCTCTTATTTCTCCTTCTAGATCTGCACTATATCCTCTGCAAACTTCGCCCAGAGGTTATCTTTTTCTTGTTGTGCAACTCGACGTTTCTCTATGGCTTCCTCCTTTTCTTGCTTCAAAGCCTTTGTTGCTTGTTCGTTTTCTTCCTAGACACAAAAAAGGGGATATTCCATCGCATCTTCTATTCTGCATAGCTAGGCAGGCTCATCTCCCAACTCTTCTCCTTCTGATGGTGGTGGCACAGTAGACACCGCGCGACTGGAGTAGAGGGCTTGTTATACCCCTTTCAACTCTGCTTCAATCTTGTCATACATGGTCTCTTTTTTTCTTCGTTGCACTATAAAATATCCTTTGATTTATCTGATACAACAATGATGATGAGGTCGATGTCATCCACTGTGAGTACAATCTGAAACTTGGGCTTACTAGCTTTTGACTTCTTCTACGATGTAGGTTTTGTTGGGGAAACCTTTCTTTTCTTGGATGTCTCTACTTCTTTAAGGGGATGTCTAGGAATTGATACTTCTCCCTGCTTCTTCTTGTCTTCTTCCCCTTCATCCTCTTCTTTGTCCACTTCGTCACCTCCTCCCCCTTTAGGTGAATCTGAAGTGGTATCTTCTGATGCATTGTTCATCTCATGTACCTCTTCCTTCTTCTTCCTTCTACTACTATTGGGTGCATCATACTCTTCCCGTGTGACTATAGGACTTTTGATGAGGTCGGGGTCAGACATTTCTTCCTAGTTGACTTGTATAAGGAACTTTGCAGGCCATTCCTTAGTTATTTCTTCCATGTCCTCCTCTGTCAGTTTATAGTAGGATTGGAGATCTTCTTTATGTTCATCTCCACGCATAGTGATATAAATGAAATGCCTATCTACGCGAAATTTTGCAAGGGGCCTGAACCTATGCAGGGTATTCAATGTCATGTGAGGGAAAGACTCAATAATCCTTTTCAGCTGTAGGTAATAGGTGTGAAACACCACATTTGACTTCCATTGTTTTTCCATCTCGCTTGAGTACCAGAGCATAGTGAACTTTGCAGCTAGTGGTTCAGATGGCTCAATTTCAGGGAAGGTTGCTCCTTCTGGAATCTCCCAAGCAATGAAGGTGATGAGGATCAACACCCAACTAAAATGGAACTCGTAGCCTTGATCCAGATCTTCATGGAAGTCTTTCTCTAACTGGTTGATGAGGTAGCTCGCCTAGTTCATTTGTATCCCTTCCACACATTTTCCTGCGAGGTTGACGACAAACCCCGTGACCTGCATGGGTCTGTTTTTCCTGACTAGCTTACCAACAATCAACTGGCAGGCTAGGAACACTATGCCATTCTAGATGGAGGATACCTTGTATCCCCGCTTCCCCTTTTCCGCATCACCATAGGTGTCTTTTATTGTCTGTGCCAAGTCATGATCTGCAGCCTTCCCCGAGTAAAAGTCTTGCGGGTCTGGTCCTTTCATTCTTAATCCGATAATTCTATGGATCAGTGCCAAATATACAGTGATGCATCTGTCTATCCATATATAAGCACCATGGAAGCATGAAAACAGGAGCTTAACACACACGTTAACCTTCTGATGTCTTTCAAAGTGTGGTAACTTCATCACGTTGAGGATCATGGACCTTGCGATGTCCATGGTCCACGACTGAGGTATTATCTTCGAATTCTTCCCCTTTGTCTTGGTCAAATACTTATGAGGTGCGAGCATGCCATAGTTCTTGTGGTATCCCAAGTTATAGTCCCTGATATTCAACGTTAGAATCCTCTCCAACTGTTGTTTGACTGTGTGTATCCCCTTCGGGAGGTACGCAGTGATAAATGTGTAGTCGAAGTCCCTCGGGACGCTGTCACGACTCACCATGCCAGCTAGAGGCAGTATGTAGTTAGGAAGGATGGATGGGATGGGGTTTTCATTCGCCAAGTCATCACGATGCTTGGTTCATTTCTCTGTTGTAGCTTGGGATGGTGCAGATCCACGAGCACTCGACGGGGATGCTTGCACTCCTCTCGTCGATGAAGCATGTGCTCCTGCGAACATCACCTTCTCAACCATGAAGTCTATGAGAATTTCTTCAAAGGATTTCTCTACTGCACTCAAGTCACCCGACATACATGCTTGAGATATGGTATCGTAGGTTGGTGAACAAACACTCAATGTAACAACACGGTTGGCGAGGTGTCAATAGGCACAGTGCGATAATAGTCAATTTTCTGTAGGCTCAGATAATCACAATTGGAAAAAGTGTTCTCGGTGAGACATCTGATGGGTTAAATAGATAACATCGCAATGGACTCCTCCAACAGGTAGGAATTCCTTAGTCAATGTGATTCCATCTGTTATGGCGCGGTCACAATGGTCCAATGGTGAACGTTTCGGCAATAACTTCGTTTCTAGTTGTTTTGGAGCATCGATCTAATGGTCGGGACACCTCCAACATCATATCACTTCGCCATGGCAAAGTGCCAATCTACGATGTTCTAATATCCCAACAAGGTTCAAGTTCTGTATACCTTCCTTCTACGAAGTCCTTTCTAGTACCTCTTGCAATTTTTCTAGCTTAGCTTTCTTCTTAAGAGCTTTCTAGCCTTATTCCCTATGATCTGAGTTACTGGGTTCCTCTTTCCATTCTAATTCTTGTCTGTACCTAACATAGTAACTTCGCGTTGATGAGACTATTTCATAGGGTTCGAGGGTAATACTTCTGCTCTTCTACATGGACAGGTGTTTCAAGTCTTCCTGTGTTCTTTCAACTTCGACAATGAAGTCTCTAGACCTAAGTTGCTTCGACTTGTCCTCTTGGTATTTTATTAAGCGCATCATTCTCCTATCCATGAAATCCCTTAATTATTTCTTTTTCTATTCTAGAGCTTCCTCTTCTTCTTTCCTTCAGATCTGATCTTTCTCAACCCAGGTCTTTCCTAGCAAAAGTGCAAAGGGGGCACTATTCTCAATAAACTTGATGGCTTCAAATTCTTCTTTTGTCGATGATCCATGAGAAATCATAGGTACATGGGAAATTATTGCACATGGGGTTATCATATTTCCTTTAAACAATCCTATTCCTCCCAACGAAGGAACCATATTGATGCAGGAGCATCGCCAACACATCAAGCGAGCCAACGCGAAAGTATCAGGACAACTGGAGAAGCCAGCACAAATTTTGAAAACACTTTGGAACTGTTGTGTGAACATTAATGTGAAAATTTAATGAAGCGCACTTTGTATATTGTAAATGGACCTTGAGCGGATAGCTCTCGTCCTTTAGTAGATAACTGACATTTAATATAGTTAATGCATGTAGATAGGATTTTAATTCATAGATTAGATTGTTTTAGAAAGAAGGAGGGAGAACGGATATAGACACCCTCATTGTGCATTGTAACATTATTCAGGAATAGATAGAGAATTCTGAGGAGCAGGAGAGCAAGAGCATGCAGAGAGCTGTGTGAAGAACACCCATGTATTTATATTTGAATTAATAGAAGAAGCTTTGATTCAAATTCATGGTTTTTGTGTCTGTTCTCTGTGTATTGATGTTGATGTGCTCATGAATGGTTGCTTTCAGTTATACATTTGCTTTTATATGCTGTGTATGTGATTTCATGTATGAATTGAAGTCTGAGAAGGAGATGGAATGAGTTTCAATTGTTTCTCTATTTGAGCCAGAGAATTCCTGCAAGGAGTGTAGTCGAATTGTCCGCAAGGAGTGCGTTGACAGAGGGGTTCAAATAGAGATAGCTTTTGCTCTCATTTCCTCAAAGGTGCAGTCGGGCACAAGGTCGTGCAAGGAGTGTGCAGGCTGGGTAAAAGTCTCAGGGTTGCAAACCTGGGTAAAGAGATGAAAGACTGTTGCTGCAGGGGTACGTAGAGTCGAGGGACTTCAACACTTAGACGTGTTGAAGGTTTGCCACAAGGAGTGCGTGCAAGAGGGTTTTCTTTATAAAGACCTGAAGTCATGGAGAAGATCAGGAAGGATAGAGTCATCGAATTCGTCGAAGGATTTCACAGAGAAGTTGTGATTGGAGTGTTCAAGAAGGCGCTGCAGGGTTGTGCGCAGGTGAACAAGTCTTCGTGGAGGAAGTACTCGATTCATTTCGCAGAATTTATCAGGAAGGAATGGACGGTCGAAATTCCCCGAGGAGAATTCATGAATCACCGTAAGCCGTTAGATCTTGGAAAAGGTGCAGGGAAGATACGACGACGTATTTCCAAAAGGTTCCAAGCTTAGGAGGTGTGGAGCCGTTTGTCAGGACCACGAGGGTCATTGGATTCACACGCATATCGTGGATAGGGGTTTCATGAGTCGAAGCTCCAAATTATTGCAACAAGAATCGCGATATCGTGATACGCGATATCCCGACAGTCGAAGGACAGTGTGTGGGGCCACATGAAGTTAGTGGAGGACAGGTGGCACACCGTATCGGAGTTCGGGGAAAGTAAAGTCCCAAAACATTGGGCATTAGGATTCATGATCCTGCGAAGTATGAAATCTCGATAGAAGTGACGGGAAGTGGAAAATTCAACTCGCACGTGTACGTCGGAGTTCGGCGTATCGGGCATCGGGAGTCGGTAAGACGAGTTGCTTGGTATCGCGATTAACGAAATCGCGATAGGGAAATTTCTGATAGAGGAAAGAGAAAAGTCAGCATTGACTGGACATCGGTTCTCGGGGATTCGAGAGCCCAGTGATCAACCTTTGACATCGTGAAGTCGCGAAGTCCGATTCCCCGATAAGCAAAGAAAGGGGATCGAGCGATATTTCTGTGGGTGCAGATTTCCCAATAGGGAAATAGAAGAACATTTGAGTTCTTCGGGCCGTGAGAAGAAGAAGATCCTGTGAGTGGACGTGCTTGCAGGCGCGACTGCGTCACATATCAGGTTTTGCTAATATTTCCCAAGTACTTTATGTCATGATATTCACCTGTGTTTTTGCATCCAATACACAGTCTATGTCAAACTATCCTATTCTTGTTTCTATGCACTCTTTCTCTTTTAAGATCTTTGATAAACTGGTGTGTCTGTGATCATTCAGTGTTTCTTAAATCTGCAATAATAGAGCCTCTGATTATTTCTGGTTCTTTAGCATAGTCTTAGTCTCTTGGCCTTATTCATGGTCTTCTTGTCTTATGTTCATGTTTTCAACTTTAGCAATCATTTTAGGGCAATCCACAACTTTACAACAAAGACAAATAGGTTTTCTACCAGGGCATTCCTTAGAAAGATGTCCTAGTCTTCTGCAATTATAACAAAGATTTAATCCTCTCTTTCTCATGAGCGATCCCCAACCTTTCCTGTACTGCGTACTAGGATCATAGTGATGTACCTGCAAAAAATTCTTTCTAGGATCCTGCATCCATTTGTTAGTCCAACAATTCTTTCTATGCATAGGAATAACATATCTTCCACTATTTATATCAGATCTATTCATATCATATCTTCTTTCTTCGAGTTGTGCCCTAGTTTTCAGACTAGGACCAAATCTATCAAACATACCTAGATCCATTCTTTAGAAAAAAAAATTTCCACTTATCTTACCTTTATTAGAGCACAAAGATTTAAGATCTTACCTCTTTTCTTCAGATCAGACTTCTCTTCTTAGCATAAAGCTTCACAAGTTAAGTAGAGTGTTGCACACTACAACAACAGATCTACGGATAGAGCTTTCTCTTTTCTTCAGTTCCTAGCAATCACAGTTTTAGGTCCCGACAACAGAACCATTTGTTGGAATAGGGGAAGACCCAGGTTTCAAAAATACAACAACGCACCAACAAAACCCTAACTACCGGCCCTTTCGACAACACCTACGAAGCAGATGAAGTCTCACATGAGGTAGAGGCAATGGGGGTTGAAGGACTCAAGTGTCTGCAACCTAGCTTGGACACAGATATGTGATCACAGTACTTAACGGAGCACTTAGCAATCAACATTCATTATTATTTAACTCTTATTCACATCGCAGGTCAAAACTCTAATTACAGAATAGTGCAGTATTCAACAAGATCTAACAAATCTAAGCACTTAGCACATAGAAATAGATCAGATATAGCATTCATTCACATCACTAAGAACTAAGCTACCATATCATATGCATCTAACATACATTATTTCATTAAGAATACATCACATCAATAACATAACAACCATACTGCACAAAGCAATCACAACACAAGATATACGTGGTTCATCCCAGTGTGGGGATAAGTCCACCAACTCTTCTTCTTCTTTATTGTCTTCTGTAAATCTTCTTACATGAACAGAGCCACAAACCAACTCCGCATAGGATAGGAGATCTGTGCGCAACTCACCAGATCCCCAAGCTTGGCACAACAAAAATTCTTTCTTACAATCACTTGCACTTAGCTCTGCAAGTTCTCAACACACAATATGCACGGAGCTAACTCAATCACATAGATCCAAGCACTTACATCACTTGCACGTATCCTAGCATCACATATCTCCTCTACTTACATCGCCTAACTTTCTATTTATACTTTACAAAATGGGCCTAAGCATGGGTAAACCCATGGGTTGACATCCCATACCTGTTACATAAACCCTAAACCCAAAAATCCCGCAAAGGGTGGTGATATCCCATGATCTCCGCTTCACCTGGCACTTCGTCTTCGACTAGCCCGTCGAAGTCCCAAAATTGGTCAAACATGACCCAAGTTCTCCAAAACTTGGTCAAGGGCCAACAATTATTCGGAAATTGTTTCTAATATCCGAAAACCAATCACAAAAAAGTACCATTTCGTTTATTTGATTTGATTTGATGCTTCTTATGCCAATACAATTATTTCACCATTGTTGTTTTTAGAAAATTGGAAGCAAGAATCCTATAAACAAAAAGAACATTCTCACAACAATCAAATAAGAAGCAAAATCAAACTAAACTTTTCAAAAAGAATGCCAAAACAACAAAATCAGTTAAGAAATTTCTTGGAAATATATGAAGATCAAAGACCAATTAGAACAGTAAAAAGATCTCTAAGTTTCCTTGTAATAAACTTCAAATGATCAGATGAACGAGAAAGTATAAAAAATGAACTCAAAATCTTGAAGAGAAAGAGTGATTTCGTAACAAGGAAATACTTTAAAAATATCCAAACAAAGAAAAAAAAGTATTAAAAAGAAACAAGTTGCAAGTTTGATAGAAGACACAAGCTGACAGAGCAAGTCCTGAGCTAAAAGAAGAACCCAAAAAATTACACCCAGCATAGGTATTCAACAATTTTTCAAAAAGGAGAAAAATCGATGCTCTGGTTATATCAACACCAGAGAACTACAACGAACTTCCCTAAAGCACTCCAGGGGAGCGTCGATACTCAAATCAACGCTCTAGCTGTAAAGGAGAAAGGGCGTGACGTTTTGAGAAAGAAAAAGAATCAACCCAAAAAATAAAAACTCAGGAAGGCTTGATCACCAGTCGTGTGAGATGACTTCAAGACTGACAATGGATGTATAAAAGAGAAAAAATACAGCAAGAAGGATATGAATATGAGCAAAAGATAAGAAAAATCCAAGGAAAGAAATCAAAACTGAAAGCTTCGATCCCCAATGGAGTCATCAATTTCTGTTGTAGGAAAATTCCCCTACGGGCAAGTGAATGTCCTCTTGGATCCTAGACCCCTATGACCAAGACAAAAAAATGCTAACATTGGACAGTGACATTCCTTTAAACGTAGCTAAACTAGTCAAAGGAAAAAGAGGAAGAAAGTATGATGTACCTTTTTCTAAAGCTTGTCCTTGTTAGGTCCAAGATGAACTAGATCTTCAAGCCCTTTAATGAGACTTGTAATTCAATAGACAACAAAGACAATGCATGATTCCTATTCTACCAATATTAGTTTAAGCTAGATTTATCAAGAAAATACAATCTTATGCAATCATACACAAACTTGAAGGAAACAGGCCAAGCATATATTAATGAGAACATAATAAGGCACTTATAATATGTAGATGAATATGCAACAACCTCTCCAAGTCATCCTTTTCCAACCCCTTGCTCGAAATATCCACGATCAGAATGACAATACTTTTTACTGATATTATCCTCCTTTTCACCATGAGAATGCCTCCATTTATAGGCTTTGAGAGGCTCAACCACCTTAGTTATATTTGGAATAAGTCAAGGATATGACTCCATTAGTTGTGGTATCTCCCTTAGATACAGCCTAAAGATTGGATCCGAGCCAAATCAACCGGGATAATTTGTATATGTCCTTAGAGATAAGGGGGATTTCTTCCCAAGATTATCTCAACCAATTGACGCTCCTTCAAAGCTAGCAACAGAGCACTATAGTTCTCCCTGCTAAGTGGACAAGGAGCACTAGCGCTCCCTGCAGGTGATCAGGGGAGCGCTGATCTCCAAAAATTCATTTAAGATGATCATTCTTCAAGGAAAAATATGGTGTAAGCTTGCCAAATGAGATGTTCTCCTCTTCTAACATGTCTTAGAGGGTGTATCAAGTGTTCTTATGGTGTCATCCACAATGTGACACATGTAGGATGAAAATACGATATTTTTGACACTTGCGACACTTATGATAATGATAATGAGACATTATTGAAGTGCGGAATTTTGACGTGTAACAGTGACATGTGTCATATAATAAATGGAATAGAGGATCTTTGGAAAACACGAAACATGGTGACACATGGAAAGCTCCAAGTGTGTCCATGACACCCTAGGTGATGTCAACAGGCCACGTCACCCTAGTGCCTCATGCCTTCAGGGCTTCAGAACTTCATGAGACTTCTCCCCACTACACCAAAAAGTCCCCGAACGTCGAACTCCCAAATCAGCTGATCTGCAGACACGTGTCCTCAAACATGAATGGTCTAGATTTACTCCGGGGATTCGGGACTTCAAAGGTTTCTGCTTCTAAGTGCCACTAGACCCCTAGACCGTCGAACACCAAATTTATGACCCTTTCTAATATTTGGACACGTGTACTTGAATATGGAGGGTCCAAATTTACTCTGGAGTTTGGGACTTCGAAGGTTTTCCACCGATCCTTGACCATTGGTAGTCGACGATTTTTGTTGTCAAACTTCCACACTTAGAACTTTTTGACAAAATCACAAGTGAATCTGGGTCATTGATCTTCTGACCAATATGATCTTGACCATTGGTTTTCTCCAACTCCCCAACAACCTAAATCAATAGGAATTGTCGATGTCCCTCATTTTCCAAATCGTCGAATCAATCCCAGCCATTAGTTTGGTGATTCCGTCAAACTTTGCAACATTCAATTTTTTTTGAAAATTTTCAGGGACGAATCGAGGTCGTTGATCCAAGATTGAACACGATCTCGATATTCAATTCTCTAAACTTTGTCTAGCATTACAACGTCCATTAAAACTTGAATTTTTGACCTTCCAAGTCGAATTCGGATCCACAACTCCACATATCGAACCCATGAACTCCTTAGACGATCCTAAAATCATTCAAACTCAAATCCATTCATGAATTTGGGGGATTTTGCTAAAATGATTCCACTTTTTTCCCCCAAATTCGCATAGATGCATGTATAACATCTATAACAACGAATCTTCCCAATTCACACTTGTTCTGGCCTATAATAGTCCGATGTTTGAACCAAAATCTCTGATACCAATTTGTAACATCCCCAGCCACCCACGGGTCGGTAAATGCCACAACATTTCTTCTCTGTTACCAAACTGTAACATACCCAGCCTCCCACCAGAACACATGCCACACAAAAAGGGTAATATAAAATAAATAAGAACTTATCCCCTTAGCCCCCTCTCTTATGGAATCATAACCCCCTATAATTCTAGTCCTTGTCTGTCTAACAACCAACGATGTATTGATTATTAATAATGATCAAAACATTACATTTCTTAGGCACATTGGCCTTTTAATAATTGTTTGGGCACTCTGGCCTCTCATCAATGTAACAATACATTATTTAATATGGGGGCTCAAAACCTGGGGTGTTATAGTCTTCCATACCTTGCGCACAAAGCTGGGTATCAAATATTCTAGGTGACATATGGTGCTCAAGTACTGCGATAGTTTGCATAGATACATCCATACAAAAATGGAGTTTTTGGACATCTCATCCTTGGGCGCGACCTATCGATATGCTGTCAAAATGAAATAGAATCTTAAACAAAAGACACTGAAGTTTGGGTCTGGGGATCTTATGGAAGACTGCATTCAAGTCAAAACAAGGTCTTTTTCAATGGTTGGTCATGCCATTTGGTTTGAAAAATTCCCCAACAACTTTCATGAGTATGATGGATGAAATCTTGCGACCTTTCACTAACTCTTTTTTAGTGGTGTATCTGGATGACATCCTCATCTATAACAAGATTTGGGAGGAACACTTATAGCATATTCAACATGTATGCACGCTCTACGACAACAAAAGCTATATGCCAACTTGGAAATATATTCCTTTGGCATGGACATAGTCTAGTACCTATGTTACATTGTTTATTCACATTGTGTTCATGTGGATCCAACAAAGATCCAAGTCATCCATGACTGGCCAACCCCAACCACACTCACTGAGCTTCAGAGCTTCTTAGGCCTTGCCAATTTCTATCGCAAGTTCATGATGGGATTCTTCCATATTCCATGGGCCCTCAACCAAGTAACCATGGGTGGTGGTAAGGAAAATTTTATGTGGGGCATGTCCCAACAATAATTGTTTGATGATCTGAAGCAAATCTTGTGCTCAACCCCAATACTTTGATTACCTGACCTGCAACAAACCTTTGAGATTGAGATAGATGCTTCAGAATATGTTGTGGGCATAGTCCTCACTCAGCATGGCCACCCCGTGGAATATCATAGTGAGACAATATCATATGTCATCCATAAGTACCCTACTTATGATAAAGAAATGTACTACATTGTGCAAGCCTCCATCCAGTGGAGGCATTATTTTCTCAGGAAGGAGATGGTCATCCACACTGATCATAAGTCACTGCAGTTCATTTAGACACAAGACAAACTATAGAATGATCGCCATCATAAGTGGTCCACATATTTGTAGTATTTCCACCTCAACATCAGGTATAAAATAGGAAGTACCAACCTATTCATTGATTTAATCAATCGACCTCCAGTCGTGACACTCACCACGGTGCTATACTATTGCAGCCATGAGACCTACGGATGGCCCCACCTCTATGAGAAAGATCCTAACTTCACCAATACCTACCAAATGTTGGGTGCAAACAAAACTGCCACTAATTTCCATCTTCATGATGGACTAGTGTGCCATCTGGTCCATCTCTCCATTCCATCAAGCGAGCGAGCAAAGCTTATTTTGGAAGCCCACTATAGTCGGGTGGTAGGACACTTTGGTGTGGAAAAGATAGTGGCAGTGATGCAACACAATTTCTACTAGTTGAAACTTCGACAAGATGTCAACATGTTCAACACAACTACAATAGAGCCATTGATAGTTCAACTGACCACAACCCCTTTCAGGTGGGGTTGGTATTTCAACCATTGGGTCCCATGGATGTTGCACTACCCCTTGCGACCACCTAGGAATATTCGTCGCATGCTCCAACTGAAGCTGAAAAGGCCACCCGGTTCATTGGGAAGATCGAACACATCCGACAATAGGTTCAAGATATTTTACAGAATTCCAATGCCAAGTACAAGAAACGCCATGATCAACATCGGGTGCCACACTAGTTTCAGGTGGAAGACAATGTTTGATTGCACTTGCAGAAAGAACACCTTACAGAGCCTCATCGGAAGCTTCATCCACTCCTTTATGGAACTTACACTATCACCAAGGTTGTGGGTGATAATTCTTTTGAGCTCAACATTCCCCCCTTCCTTGACTTGCACCCAATGTTTAATGTGGACCTCATTCGACCTTATTTTCCACCATTATTGGAGACCTCGGAGATAAAAGGACAATTGAAACCAAAAAATATCAACCTTGACTGCATGGAATATGCATCCAATAATCATATCGTGGAAACACAGGTTAAGGGCACTCGCCAGTAGAGGATCGAGCTTTATCAGGTTGTCAAAGCAGGGAAGTTCCTGCACCAAGGAAAGTGGCTCACCTGGGGCCAAATTCAACAAAAAATTCCTCATATGATGGGGGAACTTAACACAATGGAGACTAATGCTTCCTAATGGGGGAGGATTGATCCAGGAGGATCTCGGTGGCCACCCACCTATTCCAACTGGATCAAAACTTATTTTTGGCAACTTACTATATTTAGCAAATTTTTGGGTCTTGTTATCCCCGATATCTAGGGATAACTAGGAGATCATGTCTCGAGGCCCACATGGTTCTAGACATGGAGTACGAGAGCAGATTGACTTGAGCATGGCCCTTGAGGGCCCATCT
>JZKD02S1698904.1:518992-538087 GCA_000966675.3 Picea glauca
AGGGACGTCTCCCTTGGACTAGCCCTCCTAAATAGAAAGAGCCCCCCATCGAGGTGACAGTGGGTGGGGAAGCTCCTGTTACGCCGGTTTCAAGCCCTAACTCAAGCTCTTTAGATGTTTCCTACAAACCGTGCGATAACAGGTCTCAAACTTCCAGGGCCATTTTGAGGGACTAAATGACGTTTTTTCACCATAGGGCACCTGAAAGTTATACAAAGTCTTTTATTGAGCCTATGAAATGAAGCTCCTCATCAAGACCTTTCCAACAAGTTATCGTGCGCCCTAAATGAAGATCGTATGAAAAATTTATGACCTCGAGACGTTGATTTACTAACTTACCCCAATGGGGCCCACATGAGTTTTGGCGCTTCGTCTCCTAGGGTTAGGTTTTTACATGTCTAGAATTTTCAAATTCATATTTATTGTAAAAAGGCCTTCAAAGCCTCATTGTACTCATCTTCTTGCGAATGAGCATATCTATCACATCTCTTCTGAGAAATAAGTTGCCACCATTCTAGAAAGCTTATTTTCAGTTTGAATTTTACAGTTTCAACATATTTCTTATTTAATAGAAGTCAAGTTTTACTATATCTCTATTATTATTCATTGTTCCTCGATGTTAATATTATAATTTTGTTTTTTCATTTCGCTTCACTCATAAATCCGGATAATTTTTAGTGTTACAAGATTTGAGAAAATTTTCAAAAAATCCTCCACTATAACCTCTGCTATTTGAAGTAGAGGTTTTAGTGGATGTTCCATATATCTAAAACAGATTAGGCGGGTGAAGGTTGTGGCAGAGGTTTTTTTTTTCAATCTGGTGTTTGTATTGTTAAAGCGCACTAGTGCGCTCTTCTTAAAAGTGCACTAGTGCGCTCTTCCTAAAAGTGCATTGGTGCATACATAAAACTAAAAGGCACTAATGCTTTTATAGTTATTACGCACTAGATTCACCTTTTTGTCGTATGCAACATCGATGATCTTATAATTTTTACACATTGGTTCTGCATTGTTTGTGTATGCAACACTGAGGCTTTATAAGTTTATGAATGCACCAGATATTTTTTATTTAATGTGCACCCCAATGCTTGTATAATTCCTACGTGTCAGTGCCTATATTACCCTATGCATCGAAGGGTAGTGAAATTTTGAATATTCGAGGTGAGATATCGACACCATTGCTTTTTACTAAGCACTGATGCATATATTATATTTAAAGCAGTGGTTCGTTTATTATATTTAGAGTACCAAGGCGTATTGTAAACATGCGCACCATAAAATTTTGAAACAATAAATATAATCATACGTGATATCATTTAAGGAATGGTGTTTTTTCTCAATATTTGACACCGATGCTTCAGTACAATTAATAAGAATTGATGTGTATAAACCATTAAAATGCATTGTTTTCTATATTATGGCACATACCATTTAGTGAGTTCATAAGAATACAATGCACCAATATGTGTATATTTAATTAATTGTTTTTTTAGAAATTTTCAATTAATCATCTCAAAATCAAATATTTTTTTATAATAATAATGTTTTTTATATTTTTGTTATTTCATTTTGATATAATGATTGCATTAATGTGTTATCCAATGAATTACACCTCTATTATTTGTAACAATGTAAATAATCCACATGTTAATTAATCAACAACATAACATTTTACAACATTCGACAATGCAACATAATAAGAAACTCATTTTATTATATATGAATAAGAGACCCATTTTCATACAAAATGGGACAACGTAAACATCCACAATAATCAAAATGCAACCAATATGTAATTGTTACACTTATTGGTAACATGTCCTCATGCAATTGGGACAAGATGTTGAGTACATTAAAAAAATCTTTGATTTTCATAAACAAATATTCCAAAACATACAAGTTGTAGTAACATTCAATTATACTGATTGTCATTCATCACTTGAACTACAATCATCACTTGAGTCATGTGCATGCCTCATTTCTTCATCCCTTGTAGGAAATATTGTACTTTGGTTATTTAACCTAATGTTTTCTTGATTGGCTTGTTTTTTATGTTCATCATTTTAACATTTCATCTACAAACATAGAAATAAAGTGTAATAAGTAAATCTACATTTATATAGTAGAATATACATGATTGTGTAAATAAAAAAGTGTACCATAGCAACGATTGTTTCATAAAAAATATACATTCTTTCAAATCCATGTTGCATGTCATCTCTCAAAATCTCTTTTATTGGTTGCACTCGATATTTTGTTTCCTGCATGTTTAATATGCCATGACAAAGTATAGTCAATATATTTAATATAAAGGTTTATTGTTGTTCCAATAATTATACAATGAGAGAAGTCAAACAACATAGCTTCTTACAAATTATTCATTTAAACCTTGAGACTTGAACATATACTCACAACCCATACTTAACCTAATGTCAATCAATTCTTTGGTTGACTCTTCTTTGTATGTTAGAACATATTAGAAGACATCCATGGATGAGTGTAAATTAATTATTTAAATATAAAGATCACAACAAATATGAAATCTTAAGTAAGGTTCAAAATGAAAGTACTCACAAACTTTGCGAACAACCATTTTCTTCCTCGTCATCTTGTTTTATGTGTTGAATGGGTGCCATGATTTTTAATTTTCTGCAACAAAACAATTGAAAATTAGTACTTCATGTGATAACTAAATTCGATGTACATAAAAAATAAATCAATGATTACATACCTATGATGTGATTTGTTGTTGTGATGACTCCTCCCACGATACAATTATGTTCATTTATTTTACTATCTCTTTGTGCACTTTTTTCGACATCCTACTGACATGTATTGGTTTTTCGCGCATTTTTTCCTTGGAATTTACATACTCTCTCTCAATATATATATATATATATATATATATATATATATATATATATATATATATATATATATATATATATATATATAACAAAAAAAAAATAACAAAAATAGGAATAAAAATCACGATTGTTTTTTACAAAATAAGATATCGGTGCGTATAGTAAATATGTATGCACTGGTGCGTTATATATGATAACAATGTTTTTGGGAAATTGAAAACGTTTTACAAATTGTTGTATTCATGTGGTGTTTTATAAATTAATAAAATCACCAATGGATAAGTATTGTTAATTACGCACAACCGACCCATGCACAAATTTAAAACATGATGGTTTCCATATAAAAAACAATATTACTTCCATTTTAAACTAAGCAATGTTGTTTATATGACAATACACACTAGTGCTTTGTATCTATAAAATGTGCACCACTAACCGCGAAGGCGTTTTAAAAAAATATTATGTTGTTGACATGAATATGCACACCATTGCTATGTCACTATACAGTGCACACCGCAGACTGTGAAGTAGTTTTTGAAAATAAAACCGACAACGACAAGCTGGTTTGAGATCAAATGAAATAAGTGGTCCAATTGCAACATATACCAAGCACCCTATATATAAGTAAATAAACCATATAAAAATCT
Organism: Picea glauca; assembly: GCA_000966675.3. Lineage (NCBI taxonomy): Eukaryota > Viridiplantae > Streptophyta > Pinopsida > Pinales > Pinaceae > Picea > Picea glauca. The sequence goes on from JZKD02S1698904.1 coordinate 522,507, forward strand.
ATGTCTTAAAAAACATTCTCATTGTAAAATATAGAGAGGGAAAGAAAGAGAAACAACAAGGAAGTTAGGGCTTCCAATATCAAAGGTAAATATAAAACCCTTTTATTTCTTTGGGAATGCACCAAAAATTGTTTGAATAAAATAGGTGAAAGATTAATATGATCAATAGAATGAAATCATATACCTGAAATTTCTCCTTGGCAGATTCATATGTGACCTATGGTGATTCCTTTTGAATTTGGATCTTCAAAAAAATCCACCCACTCTCAAATATTTGCTGGTAAATCTCTCTTGCACAAATCTCCGCTCTAAAATTTGGCAAACGAATGAAAGAATGAATAGGGTTTTCATTTATAAACACATACATTTAGAGAAAATAAAATTCTTGCTCATTTTTTCATTGTATATTTTGGCGCATTGATGATAAACACACATGATGTTTTTTTCGTAACTTACATATCAGGGGCGTTATGTAGTCCAAAGTGCATTGGTGTTTTGTTTATGGAAAAACACACCAATAAACAAAAATTAAATGTAAACATCTGCATTTGAATTTTGCGGAGGCAATAACAACTAAAATGTCAACTCATTTTTTCATTGTATATTTTGGCGCATTGACGATAAATGTGTTAGAAAAATAGGACCGTGGAGCAATAAATAAAAAAAATATGGAAACAAAACACAAAATATACACAATACAATAGAGACACAGATTTACCTGGTTCACCCGATGTGGGCTACATCCACCAGAGAAATTGCCAGGCCTTCCTTTATTATTATCCAACATATGAAGGGATACAACCTACAACAAACCTGTTGTAACTTCCTCTTCTTTTCTCTCACAGTCTCCTATCTTAGAATACAATATTCACTATCAACCATAGCCGCAATACATTTCCCTCATAAAATAGGGTTTCCTTCTAGGGAAAAAATCCCTAACATAATATCTACCATTAGATCTGCGACCTTATAATGAACGGTCCAGATTTACAATGAAATTACAATATACATTTACAAGGCAATTTTTCCTTTGGGGGCTCGCTTGCCCCTAGACCCCAAAGAGGGGGTACCCCCCTCTACACTCCCTTGAGTGGAAGAGTGTACATACTTTTGGGGTGTAAATACTTCATGGGGTATAAACACGGATGAAAATAAAAGACCTCTGAATCAGGAAGATAATCAGGCTCCACAATCAACAAAATGCATGTGATCTATTTTTTTGTAAATTACTTTTTCGGTGTGATATATAGTTTATATAACATTGGTGCAATGTTTAAGTAATAACACATGAACACAAAATTTAATTTACAAAGTGCAAATGCAAACATCCACATTTAAATTTTGTGGAGGTAGTAACAGAGGTCACTCTTTTGTGCCTCTCATAACTTACCACACCAATGTGGTTTGTGTATCGAGACACACCAAGCCGTCATAATATACATATATGCAATGATAACTTTTAAAAGTCATTCAAATTCTGTTTGAAGTTAGATTGTTCTATGCTTCCCAAGATGATGGTTTTGGCTCAAATGTAGGAAAAGAAGAATTATAATATCAAGGTCAATTCTTCAGATTCTGTCTCATTCCATATTGTTGCAAGTCCTTCAAGTTCCCCCCCACCAATTGTAGTAAGTATATATTTTATTTATAATTCATTTGTCTCATTAAATTTATGTTATGTATGCACATGCATTTGAATAATTGTTCATTAAATTTTGTAGGATCAAGATTTAAGGATCGAGTTCAGATGCGCAATATATTCTAGTAGTCCCAAAATTTTGCAACTTCTTATCAGGAGAAAGATACTGTAGGCAGATGTTTGTTGAAAATGGACATCTTCTTTACCCTACCAATTGTAACATGTCATCTTCCAACAACCAGCTTGGGTCAATGATTTTACACTATGAATTGGATCCCTTTTATGTAGATACCCCTTGGGGCATAATAAAAAAATGATTAAGTAATTGTATTTTTGGATTTTCAATGGAACTAATGTAAATATATTGCTTAATTCAACATCTGTTTTATAAAGTGGTTGATTGCATGTTTATTATTGAGAAAAGAAATTCCATGCTTCTAATAAAAGTTTTGTATAATGTTTGAACATACTAAATGCATTGTGTTACTAATATTATCGATGTAATGTTAAATATTTTTACAATCAAGATTCTGGCGATGAACAACCTTTCTACTAGCCACTGTTGCACCCCGTTATGATGTCAAGTCATGAGATTGATATTGTAGTGTAGATAGGGAAATAATATGGGGTACCTAGGGAGGTACCCAACGGGAATAATAGTAGATAGGTATTATTATGTATGAATGTCACTTTTAATAAATAATTCTTAGTGTGAACACAATGAGTGTAAGAGGGATTACTAGAGGGTTTCGCTTCTATAAGGTTCCTCCTTTAGAATGTTATTAGGTGGTTGGTACCACTATTTAAAATGGGTTCAAGCAATGTAATGGGAAAGTTGTGAAGTATTGTACTTGGAGCGGTAGCTCATTAGAAGGTTTCCCCCTCAAAAAGGAAAGTGAACAAGAGTGGATCCCTTCTCTAATAGGATCTATTGTACAATGTTGTCATACCTTAAGGGTTTTGGTGATAATAAAGAAGCTTCTTATATATTGTTATTGAATCTATTATGGTGATTTTGTATAAATATATTTGCTACTTAACAAGTGGTATTAGATCACTTTCTTCAACAAAGAAAAATTGGGATTTTTTTTTTCCAGGGTTTCATGAAGAGGGTCGTGACACTCCAGAGATTTTCTATAGATTTTTGCATAGAATTTGATGAAACTGGTTATAGATATAAGTTCCTCTCACAAAAAAAACACTTTCAAAAAACCAATCGTCTGAATCGGAGTTTGGGAGGCAACGCTATCACTAATTTAAAATCAACAATTTTCAAGGTTTTTTCCACAGACGATTGTGCAATTTTGCTGATTTATGTAGCAATTGGCATTGAATTTTCCCAAATAAATTGTAGATCTGATTTCCTCTCGCAAATTCACCCAAATTCAAAAAAAAATTGTCTGAATTGCATCTCTAGAAGTGAAGATATCATTGATTTAAGCTCAGACAATTTTTGGGGTTTTTTGTGACGACGAAGAGACTGCAAAGCTCATAACTTTCGACAGGGTGCTTAGATTTCTACCATACCAGTGTCATTGGATAGAGGATTTTAAGAGATTTATTTTGGTATATTATATTCGGTGTTTCCAATGGATATTCGCTCTCCAATCCTCATGGATCTCAAAGAGATTTGACGGACTATGGAAACCATCAAGAACACTTTGCAAGACATCACAAATAGTTGTGGAAATATTCAAGATACCTTAGATAAAATGTAGGAGAGATATATTATGGTGGACATTAGAGACACATATAATCAAGAAGCATACACTTGGTATGATTTTGAGGTTGAATGTGATGATCGGTATATGGATAGTTTTCATTTCTAGGATGACAACTACTTTCATATTTTATATGATGACTCTACTCCACCTTATGTAGAAAACATCAATGAAAACAATTAGGAGCCAGTTAGGACTACTAGTGTCTAGAGCATATTTTACAGTGGTATTGTTTCTTCTAGTTTTGTCTTCAATCCTTTCCAACTATGTGGACGAATCTTCATATTTGGAACCACATGACTAGTGTAGACATTTGGAGCACCATTTTCAGCTAGCTATTGAGTTCCGATATCATCAACATATTGTTCACATGAGAACGTGGACATGGGACCTACGTTTACAGTGGCATTTGGACTACTTAAAAATGGTGGATAACACTTCTACATAGGACCCTGGTTCTCCATTCTACTTCAACATTATGGCCTTCACTTATCCATGAGACTCTCGTATATGCTTGTACTCCCTCATAACAAGCATTGAGGGAAACACTTTCATAAGGGGGATGAAATGTAGTGTAGCTAGGGGAATAATATGGGGTACCTAGGGAGGTACCCAAAGAGAATAATAGTAGATAGACATTGTTATGTATGAAGGAAACTTTTAATAAACAAGGCCTAGTGTGAACACAATAAATGTAAGAGGGCTTACTAGAAGGTCTCACTTCTAGAAGGTTCCTCCTCTAGAATGTTCTTAGGTGGTTGGTAGAACTATATAAATGGGTTCAATCAATGTAATGGGAAAGTTGAGAAGTATTGTATTTGGAGAAATATCTCATTAGGAGGTTGCCCCCTTAAAGAGGAAAGTGACCAGGAGTGGATCCCTTCCTTAATAGGATCTAGTGTACAATGTTGCCCTACCATAATGGTTTTGGTAATAATAAAGGAGACGTTTTCTATATTGTTCTTGGTTTCATTCTATGAGATTATATTTGTATATCTTTGGTACTTAAAAAATATTACACAAGCACATATCAGAGAGGAAACATATCGAGCATGATTGAATAAAACACCTATTCAATTCCCACTACGTCTTGAGTCACCAATTCAAAACCTCTATAGTAACATTAGTTCTTTACATGTTGGGGACAAAGGCAATGATACATAGGTTGATATGGATGTTTTCTTATGGGATACCCAATCCATGGAGGGAATGTTGTTACATGAATTCCAACAAAATGAACTAGGGGATGATGTTGATATCATTGATACCTTGTTTGAAAGCCTAAAATATGCTTCCACCACCCCTCACTTTGGACAGGGTCAAGGTCTACCGAACTAGGGACAACAATGTTACTGTACAACTTGAAATCAATGTATGGTATGTCAGATGCATGTTTCTCAACACTTTTGAGGTAACTAATCATTAAGTCCCCTATTTTTTTAAGAAATATTGTAACACAATGAAGGAATAAAATGGTTGATTTTATTCATGCTTAATGAGTACATTTATATTGCCTACTAATTCTATATTACTCAAAGATAAGGTACTTACAAGAGATTGTTATAGAAAATTTTTCCTCACCTTATGAAAATTTGCTCATAAGGCCTTGTTCCATTTCCCTATGCAAAATTGAAGTCCCTTTTTTGAAAATACCAGAGCTAAAAACATTATTTTTCCACATATAAGTGCCCTAATAGCTGTACAGGTTGCACCACTACAACCCACATACATCAGGATTTGTGCCCAAAATAAAAAAAAATGGTGTTGGGTTTCCATGTCACGTCAAAACATCCATGATCCTTGGCCTTCCATATACTGTAAACGTTCCAAATCGGCCCTTTAGTTCCACTTGAAGGCTATAAATGGGCCAAATCCAAGCTATGGAAAATAGGAGAAGAATTCAACTTTGAGAGAAAAGTTACTCTGGAGAAATTATTCACTTCATATTGAGTCTGCATCCCTTTGTCCTTTTAAGTCTGAATACATTGTTCAAACCCCAAGCTCTTCCCTACTTGATTGAGAACCTCATTGTCTCTATTATATGAGCTTTCCTTTGATGGAGGATTGAAGTGGTGGAGACCCAACTAGAAGGGACTTAGCTTCTCGGTTTTTAACCGTGCCAACACAAAAGTTTATAATTCATTCACTTCTACTGATTACATTTTAGTAATTCTTTTCTCGTCCAATTAATATCTTGCAAATATTTGAATTGTTATTCCATGGGCATATTTGTTATGAATGTTGATGGATTATGCTACTGAATGTGATAACATTATATATTATCACCATATGTGTGTGTTTCTTGGTTGTTGAGGACAAGTTACAGGTGTATTTCTTTGAGTCAAGTGCTCAACGATGGACTTGATCGAACGTCTGGATGAGGTAGGCCTTTTATATTGTCTTGATAGCATATTTTTTTATATAGAATACCTGGGATTAGAGTTGATATCTACATTCATTTCCGTCTATTGTGGTTTACCCCTAGCCATAGAGAGATTTTCCTCGTAACAGAATTGGCAACCATACTGGGGATATAATCTTCTTTTTCGAGGTTTGGAGTGTTTTTCTCCTTTGATTGCTATCGTTTATATTGATTTTCTTGTCGTCTTATTCCTTGATAGCCTCTGTTCATTGTGGGTATGAGTTTCTTAGCTTTCTCCTTAGTTTGGCTGTGTTTTAACACATATACGCTGGTTTTTACCTGACAATTGTGTACATACATGTTCCGTCCTTCTGAAAGAAGCATATATATGCACTTTTCTCTTGAACAGTCATGTACATCACCCTTTGTTGCTTGGTTGTTAGGTTTGATGGTTGCTAGGTAGGTTTTGATGATTTTTGAGTCTTCTTGGGTCTCTTTTATGATTGTTAAATGTCCGTGGAATGATAGAGAAACATTTCTTTGGTTGAATTTTTGGGCAGTGCTTTTCTCATCATCCTTTTCATTTGATTATCCTTGCATCATGGGCTAGGTGTTTTCTCCTTGATATCCTACTTGGTTTGTCTCTCTTTACATACAGTAGAGCCTTTATATCAAGTTGTTGTTGAGTCCTTGCATTTTCATTCTTTTATATTGAAAATATAGAAATATTAGGCATTTTTCATTGATGGCATTTGATTTTTAGGTCCTTATCATTGATCTTAGTACATGTAAAGAAAGATTGCATCTTATTTAGAGTTGCATAACTAAATTGAGAATTGCATTCTGAAAAGCATATCATTTATTTGGGAATTAAAGTTAGGAATTTGCATTGTATTCATATTCATTTATTTTACTTGTTGAGTCATAACATCATTAGTTTCACGACCACGCCTTTTTGAGTAAGCAAGGCCACTAAAAGTAACACTTATAATTTAAAATTGATTAGTAACAATTTTATTTTCTAGGGTGCACAAACTAGCTTCAGATTTAGAGCCTTGGAATAAGATTTTGTGAGTAAACTTCTCCAAGGCTATTAAATCAACATATGTGTCTAACTAAGGGAGTAGAGAAATCCATTGTATAATCGGTAATATCAAGAGGATCCTCTTACACCGGAGTTAAGAACGTGGTCGCGTGAGGTTGGTTGAAGGTATATCCCCCCGATACCTTCTTAGCGTTAGATATATTTCTGGGGATCTATTCGTATATGGGGATCTTTCTAGTACCCTTACCTCTGTGAGAGGCGGTGCTTTCAAGGTTTCAGGATTTGTTACCCTACCCATACGACGGACCTGAATTATGACTGTTCACATGTGCATCGGTTATATCATGGTTTCTTAGTTGCTTGACTTAGGTACCACATAGGTTACTTGCAGGGGTTATTCTGCAGGTACCCTGGGTCAGATAAGGATCGGAAAACACACAATCTTTATGGAGGATTACCTCTCCGGGGGGATATGACATGCTGGTTGTTAAGCCCACAAGGGCCCTTATAACTGATTCTGTTACCTATGATTTTTAGCAGAGGAGTCTCAGGTCCCTCTTGGGAGAGGCATGCCTACTTTATAGAGGGACGTCCCTTTCAACCACTTTATCATGTTTGTGTGCATATTGGCCTTTTGTTTATTTTACTTTGGTGTGCTCTTTGATTATTAGTTGACCTTAGGATTTTATACCATGCTTGAGTTGTCATTATCATGGATAGTGGAGTTCCTTTAGCTCCCTCATTTACCGCTACCTCCCCCATAAAACTCCCTCATTTCATGGGGATGAATCCATCTGTGTTTCATACTGGTATGAAAAATTATGATACTCAGTCAATTCCTTGGGTCTCTAATCATTTTTCTCATGGTATGCCAAACATGTCTTCACACTTGCCATCCTCTGTCCCATATCCTTATGTGAATCCTAGTTTTGGGTCTGGGGGCATGATTCCTCCTTATTCTTCCTTTTCGTTTGGTGCGAGTCATATCCCTCAAACAACTCTTACTGTAGGAGATTGGAATATTCCTTCCTACATATCCAATTTTCCAGGAGAAAGTGCTCAAATGGGAAGTCATTCCACTTATTACACTCTGTCCACCTATCCTTCTTCCGCTATGCCAGTTCCTACGAATTCTTTTCCCATGGAAGACCTTCGTCTGTCCTCTGGTGTTCCATTCAGAGGGATTCATTCTTATAGTATGGGCCACCCCCTTCATGAAGATCCTTCGTCTGGGGGCAACATATATCCTCACATGAGTAACCCTTTTCATTTCGCTTTCTCTTTGCAAGCGACTTCCTCGGTGATGATTCCCTTACAACCTGTTATGAATCAGTATGGAGGAGGATATTATCCCGCCGGATAGGGCCATGGTGTATACTAGAACCCTTCTTGGCCTGTAATTTCTCAAAACCAGTCTTTCCTGGAACCTTGGTCTCAAATTCCACAACCAACCACTGCAACAAGTCCAGTCACTGCAAGTTATATTAGCATTATATCACCAACCTTTTCTAGTCATGTTGGATATTGGTCGACAATTATGCAAGTCATGTTGAAGACCAGCAACCAGTCATTGCAAGTCATTTTGGGGGCACAAATATAGTCATTTCTAGTCACACTTCACATACATCACCAATCTCTCCTAGTCATGCAGGTGATTCATCACCAACCTCTGCTAGTCATGTTGGGCCTTCATCACCAACCTCTGCCAGTCATGTTGCAAATTTGTTACTAGCCTCTGCAAGTCATGTTGAGAGCATGTCACCAGCCACTACAATTCATGCTGGGGGCATTCATGCGATTGAGAAACCTAGACATTTAAGATGTAATCCCATGTTTGTTTGTAGGATTTGTGAAGGAGATCACCTTACTCGTTTGTTCCCTGCCACTGTTGTGGTACCAAAAGCGTGGTCCTTACCTAGGGGCCCTTCAAGTTCTGATTCATACTTTGTTTCCCAACCTTATTTGGTTGATACATAGGTCACACTGATGCAATCCTCGGTTGAAACCCTTCTTCCTTTAGGGGCTGATGCATCCCTTGACCTTGTTGTCTCACATCCTATTCAACTGGCAGTCATGTCGATGCAATATTTGACCGATGCCACTCCTATTTTGGGGGGTGATGCATCTTTTGAACTTGTTGTCTCGCATCCTATTCAACCAATGGTTGAAGAAGTGGTTGTGCCGATGCAATTTTTGGTCGATCTCGCTCTTCTAGTTCTAGTTCTATACCTTCTATACCATGTCCTTAACATTTCTAGTACTGCACCTTCTGAACAAGAGAGAGTTTTACTCTCCCCGAGTACTCTCCCTCCAAGTCTTGAAGAGGTTCCTTTTGACTGAGATGGTCTTGTGGGGTATCCAATTCCTTTTCCTATGCTATTTCAAGTAAGAGACATTATCCAATATAACGTGGAGAAGGTAACCTCCACTAGCACTTTATCCTCTTTGACTTGGAGAGATTTGGGTTTTCCCAAGCTTGTGTTAGCTATTCGTAAGCTACTGACATTTCACATAAATATTGCATTGGAGCCTTGGCCTCCCCCATGACATGCCGCCTAGAAACCTCTCAAACGAGTCTGATTTAAGCTCTTTTTCGACTCGTTTAAAAAACAAAAATATTTCTAAATGAATTTGTCCCTTTCACACTCGTTAATTGGATTTGAAAGGTCGCGAATCTTGGTTAAGCTCATTTCTGACTCATTTTCAAAAAGAGAAAATATTTTTGAGTGAACTTGTCTCTTTCACACTCGTAAATTAGATTTGAAATCACGTCTGTTTGATGCAAGTTTATCCCTTTTTCAAACCAATTAGACTAAGATTACAAAAAATGACATTTTTTGGCATTAAGTTGTAATTGCATATGATTCCCTTTCTTGCAGTATTGAGCCTATTGTTAGTTCTCTCTTTTGCATTATAAGCCTTTCACCTCAGTATTTTTCATCATCAACCAAGAAGAGACTTGTTTATATCCTTTGCAACTTGACACCCTATACCCAGGAGGAAACATTCCCTCGAGTGTCCATCTCCAACATGCACCTCCTTGCATTGAGCATAGGTATGTTTCACTGTTGGAACTAGTTTTTCTTACTTGCGACACTCGTTTCCTCCTATGTATCATAGCATTCATTTGACTATGAAAAAAAAAAAATACGGGATGGAAGGGAATATTATCTTATATTGGTAGCAATCGTGTCTCCTTTGAACAAAGTTTTTTTTTTTGAGTCCACTTGTCATCAAAATTTTGGGTTTAGCATGACCTTAGGAAGATGAGCTCATTATAGAGATTTTAATCCCCCGACTGGATACTCTTACAGTCCCTATGGAGAGTTTGATTGATGCCTCCTGCATCTTAAAGTTTCATCATTGAGTCTATGATTCCATAGTCTTCCATATGTCTCATGCTCTTATTCAAAGGATGTCTATCAACCTGTGTCGGCCATTCTTTAGAATTCTTGACTTTTCATGTCGTCCATACCCTCAATATGTCTCATAATCACATGAATTTGTATTCCTATTGCGCACCCTAGTCCTACTTTCCTCATTGGTAGGTAACCTTGAATCCAACAGTCAACATTTCATCATTGGTCGTTGAATAGGTCGTTTTCCTTGTGTTCGACGACAAGACATATATTCACACGTTGAGATTCGTGTAGTGTCTTGGATGCCATTAGCCTTTGTCAGTAGTTTTCCTTATTTGCTGCTATTCATAGGGTCTTGTTCGTGTGTCACTTGCATCTGGCACACGTGAAAGACACACAGGGTTGTTGGTTCGCGAACATGTTCTTTGTCTGATTTCCTTCAAATCATCAAGCTCTTGCTTTGTACCTTGTGCTGAATGATGAGAGATGACTTAATGATCTCCTGTTAGCAGGTCTCCTTCCATCGAATTCATCTCATCTATTATGGAAACGAGACCTAGAGTCCTATGAGTGCCTCAAGGATTGCAGTCATTAGTGGCAGGTTATCCCGCCATTGACAGTTGGGAATACATCGATGTCTCCTGATCGATGGATTCTTCAAGTGTTTGACCTCAACACCTCTATTCACACTTGTAAGAATGTACTTGGTGCCTTGATACCTATGTTCATTATCAGTAGGTTGTCTCATGTTTGTTAACGGTATACCTTAATGATCGGTAATCAAATGATGTCTCATTGTGTTCGACCTCAACTCTTTTTATTCACACGATGTAGACTTGCACCTTTGGTGGATCATGTAGAATACTTGAAGACATCAGTTCATATTCCCATATTTCTTGAGCTATTTCTACCTTTCATTGGACTAGTACCTATGTGACTTCAGTGATCATGGGAGATCAAATTGTACTTTATTGTATATAGATATCTTCAAATTGATTTTGACACTATTTTTACTGGGCCTTGTTCGTGACTATGAAAGCCTTTGGAATGTAGCCAACTTTTTATTTCCTACTCGTGGCCATGAACAACTATTTGTTATATTTTCACATGGATCTGCAGTGTAATTCAAATTGGCAGCCATGTGTGCAAAGTCACTACAAATTGCAATATTCTCATGAGAAACTAGTTCATCCATTTGGGTCTCTATTACTCCACTTATGGGCATTATAATGTATTTCAGACATCAAAGATACTCCTCTGACCTCGCACATTAGGGGGCATCTGTTATAGCAAGATTTTCCTCATCTTATGAATTTTTTCTCAGAAGGCCTTGTTCCATTTCCCTATGTAGACTTGAAGTTTGTTTTTTGCAAATCCGAGAGATAAAAACATTATTTGTCCACATATATGTGCCCTAACAACTGTACAACATGTGTATATGCAGGTTGCACCACTACAAACCATTTACATCTGGATTTGTGCCCAAAATTAAAAAAATGGTGTCAGGTTTCCATGTCACATCACAATATCCATGATCCTTGTCCTTCCATATACTGGAAATGTTCCAACTCGGCCCTTCAGTTCCACTTGACGACTATAAATTGGCCAAATCCGAGCTATGGAAAAGAGGAGAAGAATTCAACTTTGAGAGAAAAGTTACTCTGGATAAATTATTCACTTCATATTGAGTCTACATCCCTTTGTCCTTTCAAGTCCGAACACATTGTTCATCCCCCAAGATCTTCCCTATTTGATTGACAACCTCATTGTCTCTATTATATGAGATTTCCTTTGGTGGAGGATTGAAGTGGTGGAGGCCGAGCTGGCAGGGACTTAGTTTCTCAGTTCTGAACCGTGCCGATGAAAAAGTTTGCAATTCATTCACTTCTTCTAATTACATTTTAATAGAAATACTCTTTTATCGTCCAATTAATATCTTACAAATATTTGAATTGTTATTCCATGGGAGTATTTGTTAGGAATGTTGATGGATTATGCTATTGAATGTGCTAACATTATATATTATCACCATATGCTTGCATTTCTTGGTTGTTGAGGACAAGTTGTAGGTGTATTTCTTTGAGTCAAGTTCTCAATAGTGGACTTCATCAAACATATGGACGAGGTAAGCATTTTATCTTGTATTGCTAGCATATTTGTTTATATAGAATACCCGGGATTAGATTTGATTTCTACAGTAATTTACGTTTGTTGTGGTTTACCCCTAGCCATAGAGATATTTTCCTCGTAAAAGAGATAATTCCTTGCCAAATAACTATGTAGAGGCAAAGAAAATGTTGAAAATGTTGGGTGTAGTACATATCATAACACACATGTCTGAATGATCGTATTCTATACATAAAAGAATGTGTGAACAAATATATATGTAGAGAATGTGGGCATGACAAGTGCCAAAAATAAAAATAAAAACAAGGGTGAGGCACATGGTCCTCCTCATAACATATTGAGGTACCTACCTATAATTCCAAGTATTCAAAGGCTCTTTCATTGAAAACATTAGTCGTGTTGCAGGGGTGGCATTCTTCACATGGAAATGATCTAGGAGTTATGTGAATCTTGGTAGATTCAATAGCCATGAAGCACATCGAGGATGCATGGCCTGATAAATTCCAGGATAAATTACAGATCCTATGATTGCATAACCATGGATGGAGATAACATGTATTCCCTCCAAAACACCAAATGTTGGGTTTTGGTAGTGGGAGTGATCAATAAAAATCCCCCCCCCCCCCATGATTTTCCATGAAGAATGAGCATCTTATGATGGCTCTTATAGTCCCGGGTAGAATACAAGTGAAGAGAATGGATGTCTACCTCCAACCATTGATCGATGAATTTAAGAAATTATAGGAAGGGATACATGCATAAGATGTATCAAGACCCGTCCTAATGGAAAGATCTTTTACTTTGTATGGAATATGTGCATAAACCATGCACTATTATCTAGGACAAGGAATTTTCTATGGTAATAATGTTGATTGATTTATTTATATCTATAATGTTATTTGGAATACTTAATTTGGTACAATTATATTTTTGAAACTAATGTTCTTTGTATACAATAACATCATAGGTCCTATAAAAAAAGGGTATCATGGATGTAGATGTCGTGGACCTTCTATAAAGGCTAGGTGGTCAAGACACCTATGAAATCTTATGTACGACTGACTGCTCAAGGGTATTCCTCCAATAAGACCACCCTTATAGAAGATTTTCATATTCAATGGTAAACCAGAGAGAACCCGGAGACATGAAATATTACACCGACAGATTGGATTAGGGTATTTGACATAGAGAAAGAGAAGGAAATAGTAGAATTTTTTGATTCAAATGGGGAACCTATGTTCAATGATCCTAAATTTTTTGACACCTATGTTGAGAAAATTCCCATTAGAATGAAAAGGAAATCTATATTTTATGAGCTTCCATATAGGGATCATCTTAAGATTGGCCACTTACTAGATCTCATGCATATATTAAAAAATGTTTCATCTTCTTTATGGAGGCACATATCATCGAATAAAAGTGACACATAGGTTGTTAGGAGAGATCATATTGCTCCAAATACTAAAAAGAGACATTGGACAAGAAAGGAAAGTAGAGGAGGGGATGGTCCCTCTTGGTCTTTTAAAGAAGGTGATGTCCCATGGATTTTGAAGAAAGATGATCTTTTTATGGTGAAGGATGTTGTATTGGGTGTGAAGGGACCTTCTTTATATGGGTTGACTCTATGACGTTTCTTCATTGTAGAAGGGAAATTTTCAAGGTTGGAATTACCTAACCTTCTGAATCTTCTAAGGGTATGTATGTCGAATACATGATTCTTCTTCTATAGTGTCAATGAAAATATGCTATGCACTCACATGTTTATGGAAATTAACGATGTGTTTCTATTGTGTAGTTTCACTATCCTTTTCTCGTGCATGGTTGTGTGAACGATGACTTCCCCGAGGACCAACAATGTGCCATATCGAAATTATCTAAATTATATCAAAGGATATTCATATGGATAACATTCCATGGTGGCACTGAGAGAAAGATGAGATTGTTTGTGTGTTTGAGAAAGAACTTCCCACAAGTTTTATGGACTTGCAAATCCATCTTCTAATTCACCTACCTGAGGAGGTTGAATTAAATGGGGTTCTTTCATGTCATTGGATGTTCTTCTTAGAGAGGTACATGAAAACATTGAAGGGGTTTGTTTGACAAAGGGTAAAACCATAGGGCTCCATGGCGAAGGGGTACATAGTATATGAGTTGTTCTATTATGCCAGTGAGTACATCATGTTGGCATAATTTATAGGAAAGTGTGTGCTTGTCATTGATGGCAAAAACAATAGCATCGATAGAAAACAGGAAAAGGAATCAAGCTCAGGAGAGATAGAGGATTGGAAGTGTTCAGAGGAAGGATGAGGGTAGAAGTCACCTCATGGAGATAAGCCAGAAGAGAAACACCGAAGATAGATTGAGCCATTGATCTAATAACATGATCAACGAAAAAAATTTGGTTCATGAAAAAAGTTGCGAGGAGGTTACCGTTCGGGGAATCTCACTTCAGAAGAATTGGCAACTTGAAAGTTGAATTACCCGAAGCCTGAAATCTGAAATGAATGTGGACCATCGGATCTGGAGAAAATGCGATGACCGTCAGATTGAATTAGTGGAAGGACAAGATAAGCAAGGGCTGATATTTGAGATCACGATCACCCGAATTCCCGTCAGTGGTCGAATCATTTTCGAGTGGAAGGATAGGATAAGTGAGGTATGCAAATTTCCGTTAGTTGTTGGATCATTCTAAGTGGAAGGACATGATAATATAGAAGAGATACATCACAGATAGATCGGGCCATTTATATAAGATCATGATCCAATGAACGTCATTCATTTCGAATATAAATATGTGAGGAGGTTACTCTCTAGAAAAATATCACTCCAAGAATTCAGCTTGAGATTTGAAATTCTTGAAGTTCAGAGACCCGGGGAGTCGAAATGAATCCTTGACCATCAGATCATCTGAAGTAAATCTCAGTCGTCAGATCGTCTAAATAATATCTCAAGCGTCAAATCATCTGAAGTGAATTTGGGCCGTTTGATCCAGAGAGTTAGTTTGAGATTTGAAATCTCTAAGGTCTGGAGACTCAAAGAGCCGAAATGAATCCTTGATCATTGGATCATCTGAAGTAAACTTCAACTGTCAGATCACTCTAAAGTGGAAGGATAGGATAAGATATAAGAAGGGCATGCTAATCTCAACGGCCAAGAATCAGGCACTCAAATCTACAGTCGACAATGCATATCAAACTGTTAAGATCCAAAGATTGAATAAAAAAGTACCACAACAGATACACAAGAACAATATGCAAAATCTTCTTTATTACTATCAAACCCTTAGGGTAGGGCAACACCATACAATGGATCCTATTATGGAAGGGAT
>JZKD02S1698904.1:538137-570203 GCA_000966675.3 Picea glauca
TGCCTAACACCCCCTCCGAGTAAACCACCAAACCACTCATACATACCACATCCATGCTCTGACGTCACACTCCACTACACTGCTACACGTCTCATACACGTCAACAGACCACCTCAACAAAGACACAAGTCGTCTGATCTGAAAGATCACTTCGGGTGTATTCTCAACCATTGATCATAGTACAGTGGAAGGATAGTGTAAGTTTGAAAAGTTGAAATACCGAAGTTTCGAAGGGAGAAGTTCCGACAACTATCTATATCAATGTTTGATTAAGTCCTAGATGTCGGATTGAACAATGAAAGGATGAGTGTAAAGATCAAATATAAACCGTCCATTCAGGAGCACCGTCAAGATCATGAGATTGACGGTCTCATCACATTGCAGGGCCAGAACATGCTTGAGTCTTAATTTTTCATGAGCAGGCCACAGTTGAAACCACGGTCACGCCTATGGACGTGCCCGCAATCATGTGGTCACGTGAATTTCATATCCCAATTTCATATCGTGAAACGAATATACCGCTCATTAAACCAAGATTGGGAATCACCTTTTGAATAGGTGTTTGGTCACCACCAATGGTCATGTGAAGGAAAGGGCTTAGAATCCAAAGAAGACAAAATCAACTGACTGTAACTGATGGAGAAGATGAAGAGTTGCGACTGCTAGAGAAGCCAAAGAATCTCAGGAAAATGGTCACTGATGATGAACACATTCAACATAACTGCCAGAGAAGACGAAGATTTGCCATGATGATCATGTAGAGGACTCAGCGTGTGAAAGACATGTAGAACAAAGAAGAGGAGTTTGATTCTCTGGTTAGCTATGCTATGGGTAGGATGAGATGCAGTGAAAAATATGAAGGGAAAAACAATGACACAATGAAGAGAATGCAAAGGCATAGCGCATAAAATTGACATGGCGCACATAGCATAAAATGCAGAAGAATGGAAAGTGCAAGGAATGTGAGGAATAAGACACTGATGTAGACAAAGAAGAGCAATGTAGAAGAACAATGATGAGACTAGTAAGCCATTGATAAACACTGTATCACTATAATAAATTTCAGTAAGCAAAGATTTATATTTCAGGGTGGTAGGGAGGTTCTAGGGAGGATTGTTGTCCTAAGAGTTTCAAGTGGGTGCTTGAACACAAGGAGTTGTAGCTTCCATCTGGTTGCAACCAGAAAAACTAGGGTGGTAGGGTGGTGCAAGGGACAACTATTGTTCTCTGTTATATAGGTTGGTACCTGTGTGAATAGAATTTGATGCTTCCATCCAGTTGGTGCTGGAATACTCAGGGAGTTGGTGCTTCCTTCTAGTGGGTGCTAGAGAAACCAGAGAGTTGGCTCTCTCAGCAAGTTGCTTCTTGTAAAACATAGGTCGTAGCCTCAAAAGGAGTTGGTTCTCATAAGAATGAAAATGTACAGAAAATAAAGATTACTTATCATATCAAGAAGAAGAGGTTTTTCCCTTTATGGGTTTCCTCGGGAAATATCTATCTCTGTATATTTCATGTGTGTGATTGATGTTGAATATTCTATTTCTTACTTCCCTGCATTATTGTGATCTTCATTGAGTGTTCTGTAAAGAGTTTAAAATGGGAATAATTGTTTAAGCACAGTAACAACTGATTCACCCCCCCTCTCAGTTGTCCAACAATTGGTATCAGAGAAGGTTCCTTTTATTTAAAGGTAGATCAATAAGCTTAAACATGACAAGTCATGAAGTAAATTCAACCAATAAGGCCCCCATGTTCAATGGAACAAACTTTGGCTTCTATAAAGTTAGGATGAGAACCTAAATAATGGCTTTAGGTGCAGATGTTTGGGATGTGGTAGAGACTGGTTATGTAAAGCCAGTTGTACTAGCTAATAAGGATAACAAGCTAGAATTCAGCTTCAATGCTAAGACTATGAATGCTATTCTAAGTGGGCTTGCAGAAGAATAATTTGTAAAAGTTATGCACTTAGAATATGCCAAAGCAATGTGGTACAAACTCATTAGCAGTTATGAAGGCAATGAGAAGGTAAAGGATGCCAAGCTTCAAACCTACAGATTACAGTTTGAACAACTAAATATGAATGAGGATGAAACAATTAATAAATTTTTCTTAAGAGTTGAGGATCTTGTGAATTCCATGAAGGGTCTTGGTGAGAAGATTGAAGACATATTTTTAGTTCAGAATATTTTAAGATCTCTACCAAATAGATTTAATCCAAAAGTTTTTACAATAGAAGAACTGAATGATCTTAAGAACTTGTCTATTGATCAACTTCTAGGAACTCTAACTTCTTATGAAATGAGGATTAGTAAGGATAAACCCACCTCTAGAGAAGCATCATTTAAAGTAGATAAGAATGGGGATTCTGAGCCTGTTGAAATTGAAGCAAAATTTGTGAGAATACTAAAGAAAGGACCAGGCAAGTACCAAGGAAAGTTTCCCTTCAAATGTTTTAACTATTGAAAGATAGGTCACTTTGCATCTAAGTGTCCACACAAGAAGAAGGACCAGAACTCTGAAGGTGAAGAGAAGTATAAATCCAAGAGATTTGGTAAAAATAAAAGTTTATGTGTAAACAATGATGACTCTTCAGGAGACATAGATAATGACTCTTCTTGTGAAAATAAGGTAAACGACTTCATGCTTATGGACAAAGAGGATTATGATAATAAAAGAACAAGAAGTGATGTTAATGATGAAGAAGTTGTGTTTGACCTAGAAGGAGATATGATCAGTGCTTTGGAAGAGATTGGTGGACTCAGACTTAAGAAGAGAAAGCAAAAACAATTGCTAATACAATTCGATAAAGACAGTAAAAAACCTGATGAATAATTTGCCCTGCTAAAAGTGGAATTATAAGAAGAAAAGAAAATAAAGGACATTTTGAAATAGCAGTTATCAGAGAAGAAGGAAATATGTGAAGCCTTGGAATAAGAGGTAGTAAAAACCAAAAAAGAGATGGAGAAGTTTAAAGCATTGTATCTCCAAAATATTCCAAGCATTAAAGCCTCAACAGAACTAAATGACATTCTGAGCAAACAAAGATCTCCTTTGTTGAAGACTAGATTAGGCTATGCAAGTGTTTCAAGCAACAAAGAGGCAGTAAAGATGATCAAGTTCCAAGTTAGCAGACAATCAGACCATGTGAGTACTCTGTCACCAGAAGCTAATAAAGACAAGATGATCCCTGATAAAAAACAAAGATATCAGAAGATGGATCAACAAATGCGAAGAACAAGGCCATCCTTCAGGTACCAAAATTTCTTCCATGGTTATTGTTTTTACTGCTCTAATTTTGGTGATAAGATTGCAAATTGTCAAATTAAGTTTAGAGACATGAAACTAAGGAAATCAAGAAATAAGCAATCTTTGCAACATAGAACTAAACAACCAATGAGTAGACAAATTTGCACCAATCACTTTGACCTATTGAACAATGAGTTTGAATGTTATAACTATCATAACTTTGGCTACAAAGATGCAAACTGCCATCTGAAGAATTACAAAGTAGATCCAAGGATAAAACCCTTAGCCAGAAATGCTAGCACATGGAAAAAGAAAGATAGTAAAAAATGTGGTCTAGTACTTTCAGCTCAAAAACAAAAAGATCCCTAGTATATAAATAGTGGATGTTCCAAGCACATGACTAGATACAAGGATAACTTTATGTATATAAGTAAAGGAAAAAAAAGAAAATTGACCTTTGGAAATGATGAACCATGTAAAATCAAGGGTAAATGGATGGTGAGCTTGAGTAATGGTAAAGGAAAATCCCAAGATGTTCTGCTTGTAGATGGGCTGAAACATAATTTTCTTAGTGTAAGTCAAATGTGTGACAGAGGATGTGAAGTGGTGTTCACTTCCAAGGATTTTAAGATAAAGTTTGTAAACTCAGGACAAGTGGTGGCTAAAGGTATAAGGACAAATAATATTGTATATGTACTGAAAGAAGATAGAGAAGACTATCATCTAAGAAAACATGATGAAAGATGGTTATGTCATAGGAGACTTGGACATCTAAACTTTGACCAATTAATCAAACTCAAAAATCTTGAGGCAATAAAAGATCTTCCAATAATATCGAAACCACAAGATTATGTGTGTAAACCCTGCCAGGTAGGAAAGCTAACTAGGACACAGTTTAAATCCAAGAGCTCTGCTTCAATAGAGAAAACACTCCAATTAGTTCATATGGATTTATCTGGACCATCAAGACAGGAAGGCACAGGGAAAGAAAACTACTTCATGTTGATCATTGATGATTACTCTAGGCTCACTTGGGTTGCTTTTCTCAAAGAAAAAGATGAAGCATTTGAGAAGTTTAAAATATTTAAGGCTTTAACTGAGAATCAAACATGGAACTAATTAAAGGATATAAGATAAAACAAAGGAGTAGAATTTATGTCAAGTGATTTCAAGGAATTCTGTGATAAACATGGGATCAAAAGAGAATACACAATACCAGGAACTCCACAGCAAAATGGAGTAGTTGAGAGGCAAAACAGAACAATTCAGCAAATGGCCAGGTCAATGATGAATGAGAACAACATTGGTCAAATCTATTGGGTAGAAGCTCACCTCAGACCACACAGTCACAAGACCAATCTCACCTCAGACCACACAGTCACAAGACACCTTATGAAATGTGATATGGAAGACCTGCTTTAATCAAACACTTCAAAGTCTTTGGGAGTAAGTGCTACATAAAGAATAATAATGAAAACCTTGGCAAGTTTGATGTCAGGTTTGATGAAGGCATCTTCTTAGGGTATGCTACAAACAGTAAAGGATACAGATGCTATAATAAGAGGTTGCATAAATTGGTTGATTGTATTGACATAAAAGTTGATGAAGGAATCCCAGTAAGAGAGGTGAGAAATATTGAATCAACCACAAAGGATATAGTTGAAGTTGAAGACGAACAGGTCCAAGAATCAGAAAAGGAAGACTCTGAGTCAGATGAAGATACAAACACTTAGGTAGACTCAAATCAATAAACAACATCAAATCCTTCCTCCAAAATTACTCAAAAGAATCATCCTGCAAGTCGGATAATTGGTGAGAAAGACAAAGGTGTACAAACCAGGAGAAGGATAATCAAAGACACCGAGCAATCACATATAGCCTTCATATCCATGGTGTAACCCAAGAACTTCAATGAATCCAGTGAAGATGTAAATTGGTTAAAATCAATGAACGAGGAACTAGATCAGATTGAGAAGAACAATACTTGGGAACTTGTTCCTAGACCAACAGATAAGAATGTAATTGGCTCGAAATGGGTGTTTAAGAATAAAATGAATGAACAAGGAAAAATTGTCAAGAATAAAGCCAGATTGGTCTATAAAGGGTATGCTCAAATAGAAGGACTGGATTTTGATGAAACATTTGTGCCCGTAGCAAGATTAGAATCTATTAGAATGTTTCTTTCCTATGCTTGTCATAAGAAATTTAAATTCTATCAAATGGATGTCAAGTCATCTTTTCTAAATGGATATATAAAAGAAGAAGTCTATATGGAACAACCAGAAGGTTTCCAACTGTCATATAACCCTGACTATATCTGCAAGATGAAGAAATCCTTATATGGGTTGAAACAAGCTCCTCATTATTGGTACTACGGACTGGATAAGTATCTTCAAGACAAAGGTTTCAAGAGAGGAACAATTGACAACAATCTATATACAAAAACAGAGGTTAATGATTTTGATCTCATTGTGTTGGTCTATGTAGATGACATCATCTTCGGAAGTAATAATGCTTCACTAGTAAAATGGTTTGCTTCTATGATGTAGTCTGAATTGATAGGGGAACTATCATTTTTTCTTTCTCTGCAAATTACTCAGAGGTCTGAAGGAGGATTTCTTTCTCAGGAGAAATATCTAAAAGAAATATTGAAAAGGTTTCAAATGGAAGATTCTACACTTGTGAGCACACCTATGGTCACTGGATGCAAGCTAAGCAAGGATGATGACTCACCTAATGTTGATCAAATTTCATATAGGTCTATGATAGGCAGCCTGTTGTACATCACAACATCTCATCCAGACATAATGCATGTTGTTGGAATGGTAGGAAGGTATCAGTCTGCACCTAAACATAGTCATTTAATAGCCGTCAAAATAATATTCAAATATTTGAAAGGAACAATGAACTATGGCCTATGGTATCCTAGGAATCATAATTTTCAATTATCAGTCTATTCAGATGCTGATTGAGCTAACTGCATGGATGAAAGGAAAAGAACGAGTGGAGTGTTGAGGAAAAGATATGAATTGATCTTACTCAAGCATTTTTAGACTTTACTTGGCTAAAGAAAAGTAGACGAGAATATCACCCTATGTTTATAGCCAACAAAATAATATCCTAACTCACAAGTATTAATTACGAGTGCTTAGGCTAGGATTTTATCAACAAAAAGCTTGCTAGAAATTCACTTTTTATGTAATTTTCTGAACATAACAGTTGTTGAAATAAATGTAAGAACAAAAGTAAAGACACCGAGATGATAATCAAAATAGTTGAGACATAAAGCAATCCTTTATTTCATTCTAATTCACAAAAGAGTCATTTTCTTTACAAAATCTCATACATAAATCTTGGACCAAAATCAAACTTAGACATCCCCGATGGAACATACAAAAGGACCTCTAACAGAAAACCAAAAATGAACTCTAAAAGATGGATCATCTTGCCACAGATTGCTACCCACTCGATTCTGCACAATAACCTTTATCAGTCATGAAAATTAATTCACAAACAAACAAGCCTACACAGACTATCAAAGATAGATCAACACCTCTGAAAAACAAGTGTCTGAATGATTTGATTCAGCCTTGAATATTGTTGTCTACAATAAGACCCTGCTATCACAAAAGAGAATTAGGTTGTGATGAATATATGAATGAATGAAAACTGAACTATCTCAACGTAAACTCAAAGAGAAAATCTTAGCATGCTTATGCTTATATCCTCCTCTTGTTCCTCCCTTTCCTTTTTCTTTTAACAAATTAGAATTGGTTGAAGTAGTTGAACCAACTCATTAGTTAAGATAATTAAAAACTCAACTAACTTTAGTTAGGGGGAAAAGTAATAATCATAATAAGGGTCATAAATAAATAATAACTGGTACGTGGGACCCCTTGTGACTCTCTTTAGTTAATAACAATCATAACAATTATAACATAACCATTAGTTAAGCAAACACATCTCCTTGTGTCTACCATCAACATATTTAATTTTGGAAATTTTAGCTCATGAAATTTGAAATTATTTCAAAATAATACTCATATATCCAAAATAAAACATGATGTCCAAAAATCCATGAAGTCAACTGTCATAAGACAATATATAACATAAAAATAAAAATCCATATTTCCCAGTCTGTGATGCAACCTTTCCTTGGTTGTTGTTGTCACCTCTTGATTTTCCTGAATTTGCCTTAGGTTGGGTAGAGCCTTTAGGCTTTATCTCACTAATCACATGGGAACAATCATCCCTCAAATGCATCCGGAAAAACACAGATTTATCAGATTCATCGGAGGGTGAGGAGGGGGAGCAATGGATTTTCCTTTATCAAATGCATGGCGGGATTCAGTCTTCAATCTCTTTCTAGCATGGGAGGATTTCACTGGCGAGTGGTTAGGGGAATCTTGGACAATGGGGTTCAAAGGTGGAGGAGCAAGCAAAGTCAAGTTGGGCCAGCCACGATGTTGGGAGACTACCAGGTGGACAATCTCCTGCCATCCATCATTTTTAGGGACCTCAAGTTGTAAGGATACATGAGGAGATACAAGGATACTGAGGGCTTGCAGGGCTTGGAAAGGAGACCTTTCAGGCCTAGGTCAGATTATTCCCTGCCCAATCCAATCAAAGAATCCTGCATGAAACATTTGGCCAATATATTTTGAATCAACGTCAAAATGTATAAAGAACATAGGCCTTCTTGGGCCTCGGTTCCAGTTACCTCTACCTCTGTTTCCTTGGCCATGGATTCCTCGACTGAAAAAAACTCATCCTGCATGTGTAATCGATTAGAAAATAGTCTTTTAAATAAACCTGCATGAAAAATCTTAAAAATATGAAATAGATTTGGATCAGAATGTATCAGGCTCATGAAATCCAATCCATACAAATTGTTTTAATGTTAATCAATGAGCAGGGGGGGTGAAACAGTGTTCTGGGATATGTGAGGGGTTTATATTGAGCGAAAATATGATATAATGAAAGGGGAGAAGAACTGGTCACTGCTCAATGACAACAACAATCAACTGTAAATAAAACCAATAAAACCTCACTACAATCCACCCAAGACACTACCACTTTCATCCACTTAACACAAATATTCTCTTGGTTGTAATCAATATCAGAACAGGGAGTGGAAAAAATGAATATGGGATATGTGAAGGGTTTGTAATTAGAGAAAAGTGAGACAATGGAAAGGGAAGATAACGTTTATTGTTCATGAAATTAATCAAGTGATCCATAAAACATTCTGCAGTAAGAAAATATGCATCAACGAACAATCATTTGACCAAATAATAATTGCTGTGCATTTAACTAGTTTACTATTCATTAATCAAATATCCAACACAATGCCATTACCAAACAGTAAGTTTTCCATACAATTTGTAAGAGACTATTTTCCTTTCATTTACACACTCTACATTTCATAACAATTAACGAACCATACCCATTTCCAATCTATAATCATCAACATAACTATTGCCATGTATTTCTTCAATCCAAAACTCTACTCAAAAGTCATGTTTTCAAAATAATAATGAAGTCATTATTACTGCAATAGAGCTCATAAAAAATGTGATGATATTCGTTCACATATATATGCAGTAGCCACAATAATCAAGACCAAACTGCCATGCCTGAAGTGATAATTAATCATACAATTAACAATCACCATTTAGACACCATCTATGCAGAAGTAATTTGCCCAGTCAATGTAGTTCTGCCATAAAAAAAAACAATTCAAAATGACTTAAAAACTGGGCCACCTATCCAACAGGACTGTTATCAATAACATGCCTTCTTTAACCAGTGGTCAATTGCAATAATTAACATGATTAAAACTCTGTGGGTATCCCTGAGTATAAAAACAAGCTATCCATACTACACATAGTGCACAGCTAAAAAAACTCCTCGGTGCAATATTTCCACTTGACACAACAAACACACAACCACAATGATAGTTCAACATATCATGCTAAGCTATAAGATTGCTTGGATTTAGTCACCCGTGATCGACTATGCTATGCACACTCAGGTCCATACAACCAACAAGCACAAATATGCAGAGAACATACTTTCTATAGTTATCCAATTCAGTAGTTATTCGGCCCCAAAGAAAACCATAGTTACCATGCCCATTATTTTACTTTGCAAAACACCATACACAGAAAGTGACATGTGTGAACAACACCAAGCACTTGTAACCAATTCCATCCATCGTCCAAATCATCATAAGTGCGAATATTAGTGACTGTATAACAACCAACAATTCTCCAATGTGGTAGCAAATCAATCAACCAAACAAGCTGTGGTGTCTATACATGCCCACACATCTAATCAAATCGGGGCAGAGGCCCTTCCATTAACACTACTGATTTATTTGACATAAGGCGAGTGATTGTGAACTTTAGAAGTGCCATTGGCAATGTAAAGTTTATCGATATAATCACAGAGGCAGTAACTAAATTATATACCACACGACTGTCACATAACAAACTGGATGGGTTTGTACTTAAAATAATTAGAAATATACAACCATCCAACACACAAGTGGTAAAACCTATAGGCCAGGCTGGTGTTCCATGTCAACCCTTGGACTTGTAGAGTTAAAGGTTCACATTGTGACTAACATAGGAAATCTAGAGACAACTTCCTTTAATGGTGACAAGCCCCGATACCAACAGTGCATACATAGAGGGAACCACAAATTATTCACAGATATATGACAAGTCCGAGACAGGAGGGTTACCACATAGGAGAGAGGCTCCAACCCGATCGATAGTGACACTTAATGCGTGCAGGGTGTAACCCTTGTGGTTCTTAAAACAACCCCAACACTAAGGTGATGACAAGGCTGAGTAAGAACAGGAGAGCCCATTTTGTGGCTTTTAGTGAGGAAATCAACCATTTCCCAAATGAACAGAACACAGTGATGAAGAATGTTTTCAGCCGTTAAAACAATAAAATCCAGAGACTAGAAAAGTGATGTGCATGCATGGGGACAACCGACCAAGCAACCCAACAAAAAAAACCTCCAAATAAGCTAGTAGTAGTAACACAGATCTATCACCAGGAATACCGAGAACTTCTACAAACTCAAAAATATTGCAGGAAGAACCATCCATTTTCCATTCAAGAACCAAAATTTCACACAGTTGCAACACTCGGGAAAAACACAAACCCATACATTCGATCCAGTAATCATTTCATAACCAGAGTGAAGTCAAGAATAGCCAAAAAAGGACATACATGTTAATCAAAATCCTTAAGATGAGAGGCGGTTGAGCGGTTTCACCCTGCTAAAATTTTGGAGCGTGAACACAACAACAAGACTGAACAATAGTCCGACTAGGGTGGCGGCCAATGGGAAGGGTAAAGGTGACGTGTAGTAAAAGCATGTTGCCTCCACCCATACCTCATTAACTCAAACAGTACATGCCAACAATTGTCCATTAACATGATTAATCAACATGTATCGAGACTATCACCATATTAAAATCCCGTAGCGTGATCAACACATGCCATCTCATATCACATAACCCAAACAAACGCATAACCATTAGCACTATGATATTGCCAAATATGCCACCAATGTTCCACATTGTTTATATATCGGCTACATAATTCCATCAACCATTGTATAACCATTTGCATTATCACCTTGCACCACCAATTCTTCAACCACATGCATATAAATTATGTAAGTCAAACACAATTTCATAGTCATTTTATTGTTATCTAGGGTTTAACAACAATCAACAAGTATTTTCATGCATGTAGTATTACAGAACTAGGTCCCTTTTGTATTTGTTATATTACTTTGCCCTTCTCAAAACTACCTTTCATACAATTTTCACTAACATGTTTGTTGTGCAGGTGCGAGAAGAATAAATACCTTTAATGAATAGCAGGTTGTAGTGACATCAAGGAACAACATCTCAAAGCTCAACTCATACCAACAACAACAATATCACATCAACCATGTAAACCCTTGCAACACATCATCATAATGTCGAAAATGAACATATCTGATCTTCAATAGTTCAAGGAGGTCCCACCTACTAGTATTATTTATTTTTATATAATAATGGGCTTTAGCAACACTTTGTGGGCGAAATTACGTTGATGTTTTCAATCATCAACAAACTGGTGACTCCACAGGAAATTTTTTTTTTAACAGATTCAGAACTCAGAACTCATGGTTTCACAGACCAAGAACAATAATCTCAAGAAGACATAACTCAAATGATTATGCAACAGGGGGAAGTGAGCAGACTTAATGGAAAGATGATCGGGAAATTGGGAATAATTCATGAAAAGTTTTAAGTATGAGGGGTTTTACAATTGTATGCATAATCATTTGACTGGAATATGCTCTTAACCTTTGAGGAGGAAGACTTATAAACTTGCTCTTAAGATCTCAAGGAATGAAGAAATGACAAGAAGAAGCGAGAAATAACCAATTCCTTGTAAGACAATAGTGGAAATATGTAACAATTTCAAGGGCCCTTCCGAGGATAAATCATAACAGTTGTGTAAGCTTGATTTTTATTGACTAACAATGCTTCGCAAAAGTGTCACTGTGGCAGAACTGATCCAACATCCTATTTGACCAAAATAATAAAAAAAATCGGAAGTAAAAACATGACGGAAGTAAAGGTGTAGATACTAAAACAACAACAATAAAAGACAGCATTGAAAAAGTAGCAAAAAGCTTCAATTAGAAAGAAAAAATCAAAGTACTATAAACCAAAGAAAAGAAGCACAAAAATAAAGCACAACTAGGCGACTAGTATACAGAAATCCAATGAGCATTAGAACCTTTTCACACTGGTCCTTCGCAATAATTCAAACGAGGACTGTTAGTGTTGTAGGAAAACCATTGTCTCTGTAATTCCTTTAAAACTTTTGAGTTAGTGTCCAAGACAAAAGTAATCTGGAAATGACCCAACACTTGAAATTATGGTGTGATTATCAACCCCTTGACGCATATGATTAAATAGTCAAGATAAGCATGGATACTAACCAATTCATTAAAAGCCATGTGTATTAGCCTTTTAAGGGTGGTACTTGCATCAAATAAGCCAAAAGGAAGGCAATTGTAAGACATAGTATCACAACTAATATGAGTGGTTTTGTGGCAATTTTCCCTTTCTACTGTGATTTTACTGTAACCAAATAAACTGTCAAGTAAGGGATCCCACTGTGACTCTACAACTTGTTGCAGAAACATTTCCATACTGAGAGGAGGGAAAGGGTTTCTCATAATTGCTTGTCTGAAAGTTTGAAGACTAAAACAAGTTCTAATATTATAAGTGGTCTTTGAAGAAGGTTCCCAATTGGAAACCCATCTAGAGTGAACTAAAAAAAAAAATTCACGTCTCAAGAAATATCTTAACTCCTCTCGAAAGGTTGCTTTCAGTGCAGAATTAACAAGTCCTTGTTTTTGCCTATCCAGTTTCATAGTACGTTGAACAAGACCTAGATCAAAACCACAAATATCCATATTAAACCAAGCAAAAACATTTTTAAATCCGCCAAGCAACTCGACAGACTTCATCCTTTCTTTCTCAGAACCCTGGATATTTATCTTAACGTTTGTTGAAGATACAGGTGTCCTAATGCTCGTATGGATGGTTTTAACCACCTTCTATTGTAATTCCTCTTCCTTTTGTTTTTATTTGTCACCTCCAACACTCAATGAAAAGGAACTCTCAAGAGGAGTCAAGCCATTAGGAATCCTATTATTTTCTGTGGATATAATTTTCTCGGGATTAATAGGTTCATCTTGGATGATAGCAAAAATGCTCTCATCACCAAGGAAGGCATTCCAAGATCCTACATGCTCAAGAATATATGAACGATCTAGAGATTGAAAATCACAATCAGGCCAGCAAGGCAAGAGTTGTTGAGTAGGCGAGGATGCAAAGACAACTAACCGATCAACTATTGAATTCAAGTCCTTTTTAACATGAGTGATGTTGAAAGATAGAAGGTTCAAGACAAGAGTCCAAACGGTTTAGGAATATTGTTCCATTAGCTCGTCGCTAGGAGAGCAAGTCTTACGTATCGGGTTCACAACAAGCTCAGAATTTCCGAAAAATGAAAGGTGACCACAACCAATATTAAGGGTGTTCTCAGTTCCTAACAACAAAGATTCAAATTCAGCGACATTGTTTGGACAAGCAAACTCCAACCTGTATGACAGATTATGAATTTTTCCTGCAAGAGAAACCAAGATAATTCCAGCCCCATTACCTTCACTAGAGCATGAACAATCAAAGTGAATATGCCATATATCATCATCTAAATCGATTTTTTCCAAAGGAATGCTATCTTCCTCGACAAAGATGGAATACACTCCTAGGCCTTCTTCGATATAGTTTACGCTAGATTGCAGAACACTCTCTATGTAGGGTGAAATTATTCCCTCTCTAAGGACTACGAAATTCTTACCATTTCGAGGAACAAATAAATGTGTCTCGTCGAGTGAGAGGTATCCACCTATTAGGGCTTTCCAATCTCTCCCCAAGATAATTGAATAATTTCTCACACGCATGTCAATCACCTGAATGCTAAGGGTTGTCCTTATCTCAGGGTGAGCGCATAAAACCAAGGTTATGTCTTTAATCTCGCCTATGGTTGTTTGTTGTAGACTATTATAGGAGAGCATTTTTCTAGCATTTTAGTTTGTACAAGACAATCCTAGCTCTTCCATAATAATCTTCGACATGACACTTGGGCCTGAACCACCATCAATGAGGCAATAGTGGAAAATCTTATCCATGATCTTTACAGAAATATAAAAAGGGGGGGTTTTTTACAGGGTATCTAAAGTTATGTACACATACTTTATTTACAGAAGAATCCTCTTCATCTACCTCTTCAGAAAGATTGGATACAACAGAAGCTTTTCCTTCCATGAATTGTTTCAGATGCATCTGTTGTTCAGGGATGAAAACCATGTCTAGGAGGGTTGCATATGCTTTGATGTTGTCCAATTGATTCAAGATATTGTATTTGGAAGAGGGGGGATGAGGAGTGATTCTTTGACTCTCAGGAATTTTAGGAACCTAGGGTGCAATAGCAGTTGAAGATGAGCTTGGGCTAGAAGAAATGAGGGGAGGATCAAATTTTCCCGTGGGAGCATAGGCTTTGTTTCTAGTATTGATAACCATGAAATCCTTTGGATCCACAAAGTCTATGACAACAATAGTAGCTTCTGGACTCTTACCAAATATCTTATATCTGGCACTCTTCTTTACCTCACATGTAGTTTCTTCGTGGTGTTCCTTGCAAAAGTTACACCAACTCCGGGGCAGGATAGCCTTAGGCTGAAAATTGTTTTCAGCTGGGTTTCTAAAGGGGTTTGCAGAAGAGGATGAAGCTCCAGGAGTGAGAGGGGAGACAATACTCTTTCACTCAAAAGCTATCATACGATTGTTCATATCTTGTACTAGCTATAAGAGAGCGGACATATCTGTCTGTATAACTGATTCTCCCTGGGTAGACCAGTTTGTTCAAGTTGTTCCTCATACTCTGAGCAAGTGTGCAGGGTGGAACCGAGAGTATCAATGGCCTTTTCCTCAGGCCTGTGATGGTATGGAGAGGGAAATGCATTGTATTAATGCATGAAAGTGGCTTGGTTATGAGGGCGGATAAGTTCTGGGATTTAATTATACAACTTGGTGAAATGCAAGTTGAAATACTTGATGGTCTCACCATCTTTGTAAGTGACGTTATTGTATTCATTTAACTTCTCAGCAAGGATTTTGGATTTCCCATAAGTGGATCAGAACCAATATATTAGTTCCTCCCAAGTAGATAGGATCTTAGGAGGAAGGTCAAAGAAATCGGCTACAACCTTCCCTTCCAAGGAATTGACAAACAATCACATGCAAGTATCATTGTCGTTGCCCCCTATGTTATGACAAGCATTAGAAAATGCCACTAGGTGTTCATTGGTACTGACAATGTTATTTCCTAAAAACTTAGGCAAATGTTATTTAAACTTTGGAAGTGGGCGAGTAACAGGTGCTAAGTTAAGAGGAGAGAACACATGCCATGGTGTGGTTGTGGCATCTTCTTCAAACTGAAAAATTCCAAACTTTTTAATGACTCTGGTGGGGTTTGTAGTAGATTGGACAGGGATATGGTGGTTGTACAAGATACCAATCATCGATGACGATGAATATTGGGAATATGGAGCACTTCTAGTGCCACCATAGCCACCACTAGATGCCATCTTGTGGATGATAGATGAGGGAAAGAAAGACAAGCTGGATGAATCAGATAAAGTTCTCCTTAGAGCACTTTGTTGGGCAGATAACACAATGTTTCTCCTTCCTATTTCAGCAATAGGATTGATTTCGGGTGACAAGCCTCTTCTTCTTCTAGAAGCATGAGAATCAAAGGACGTGAAATAATGGTTGAAACTGAAGAAACAAAAGGTTATTGTTGATTTCTAGGCTGCCTACGTCTAGCTTCCAATTGTTCTTGAGAACTAATATCTCGTTCAATTTCTTCCCAAAAATGGTTAAGCTTAGCATGGGTCCTAGTAGTGTCTAAAATAGTATGAAATAGGTTCAAAGAAATGTTGGTCTGGTCTTGGAGACTGGGCTCAAGATTGGGCTACCTTGCAATAGGAACAACCAGTCATAGCAAAATAGTCAAAGACTCAAAATCAGAAAACGAAAGATGTATCAATGAAAATTGAGTATAAAAATTCACCAGAGAGATATCGAAGATCTCCCCAGTATGGTTGCCAAATAAATGTTGAGGAAAATATATGAATTGATCTTACTCAAGCATTTTTAGAATTTAATTCACTAAATCAAAGTAGACGGGAATATCACCCTATGTTTATAGCCAAACAAAATAATATCCTAACTCACAAATATTAATTACGAGTGCTTAGGCTAGGATTTTATCAACAAAAAGCTTGCTGGAAATTCACTTTTTATGTAATTTTCTGAATATAACAGTTGTTGAAATAAATGTAAGAATAGAAGTAAAGATACCAAGATGATAATCAAGACAGTTGAGACATAAAGAAATCCTTTATTTCATTCCAATTCACCAAAGATTCATTTTCTTTACAAAATCTCATACAGAAATCTTGGACCAAAGTCAAACTTAGACATCCCCGATGGAACATACAAAAGGACCTCTGACAAAAAACCAAAACTGAACTCTAAAAGCTGGATCAACTTGCCACAGATTGTTTCCCACTCGATTCTGCACAATAGCCTTTATCAATCATGAAAATTAATTCACAAACAAACAAGCCTACACTGACTATCAAAGATAGATCAACACCTCTTAAAAACAAGTGTCTGAATGATTTGATTCAACCCTGAATATTGATGTCTACAATAATACCCTGCTATCACAAAAGAGAATTAGGTTGTGATGAATATATGAATGAATGAAAACTGAACTATCTCAACATAAACTCAAAGAGAAAACTTTAGCATGCTTCTTCTTCTATCCTCCTCTTGTTCCTCCCTTTCCTTTTGATTTTAACAAATTAGAATTGGTTGAAGTAGTTGAACCAACTCATTACTTAAGCTAATTAAAAACGCAACTAACTTTAGTTAGGGGGAAAAGTAATAATCATAATAATGGTCATTAATAAATAATAACTAGTAGGTGGGACCCCTTGTGACTCCCTTTAGTTCATAACAATCATAACAATTATAATATAACTATTAGTTAAGAAAACACACCTCCTTGTGTCTCCCATCAACATATTTACTTTTGGCAATTTTAGCTCATGAAATTTGAAATTATTTCAAAATAATACTCATATATCCAAAATAAAACATGTTGTCCAAAAATCCATGAAGTCAACTATCATAAGACAATAGATAACATAAAATGCAAAATCCATTTTTCCCAGTCTGTGATACAACTTTTCCTTGGTTGTTGCTATCACCTCTTGATTTTCTTGAATTTGCGCCCTTAGGCTGGGCAGATCCTTTAGGCTTTATCTCACTAATCACGTGGGAACAATCATCCCTCAAATGCATCCGAGAAGACACAGATTTATGAGAGTCACCGGAGGGTGAGGAAGGGGAAACAATGGCTTTTCCTTTATCAAATGCATGGTGGGATTTAATCTTCAATATCTTGCTAGCATGGGAGGATTGCACTGGTGAGTGGTTAGGGGCATCTTGGAAAATGGGGTTCAAAGGTGGAGAAGCAACAAAAGTCAAGTTGGACCAGCGACGATGTTGGGAGACTGCCAGGTGGACAATCTCTTGCCATCCATCATTTTCAGGGACCTCAGGTTGTAAGGAGAGATGAGGAGGTACAGGGATACCAGGGGCTTGTGGGGCTTGGAAAGGAGGCCTTTCAGGCCTAGGTCAGACTATTCCCTACCCAATCCAATCAAATAATCCTACATGAAACATTTGGCCAAGCTCTTCTGAATGAATGTCAAAATGTATAGAGAACCTGGGCCTTCTTGGGCCTTTGTTCCAGTTACCTCTACCTCTGTTTCCTCGACCATGGCTTCCTCGACTGAAAAAACTCATCATGCATGTATAATCGATTAGAAAATAGTATTTTAAATAACCATGCATGACAAATATTAAAAATATGAAATAGATTTGGCTCAGAATGTTTAGGCTCATGCAATCCAATCCATACAAATTGTTTTAATGTTAATCAACGAGCACAGGGGGTGAAACAATGTTATGGGATATGTGAGGGGTTTGTATTGAGCAAAAATATGATATATTGAAAGGGGAGAACAAATGGTCATTGCTCAATAACAACAACAATCAACTGTAAAGGAAACCAATAAAACCTCACTGCAATCCACCCAAGGCATTGCCACTTTCAACCACTTAACACAAAAATTCTCTTGGATGTAATCAATATCAGAATAGGGAGTGGAAAAAATGAATATGGGATATGTGAAGGGTTTGTAATTAGCGGAAAGTGAGACAATGGAAAGGGAAGATAATGTTTACTGTTCATGAAATTAATCAAGCGATCCATAAAACATTCTGCAGTAAGAAAAGATGCATCAACCAACAATCATTTGACCAAATAATAATTCTTGTGCATTTAACTAGTTAACTGTTCATTAATCAAATATCCAACACAGTGCCATTACCAAACAACAAGTTTTCCATACAATTTGTAAGAGGCTATGTTCCTTTCATTTACACACTCTGCATTTCATAACAATTAACAAATCATACCCATTTCCAATCTGTAATCATCAAGATAACTACTACCATGTATTTATTTAATCCATTACTCTACTTAAAAGTCATATTTTCAAAATAATAATGAAGTCAT
Organism: Picea glauca; assembly: GCA_000966675.3. Lineage (NCBI taxonomy): Eukaryota > Viridiplantae > Streptophyta > Pinopsida > Pinales > Pinaceae > Picea > Picea glauca. The sequence continues at coordinate 556,696 of JZKD02S1698904.1, forward strand.
TATTAATGCAATAAAGCCCATAAAATATGTGGTGATATTCGTTCACATATATATGAAGTAGCCACAATAATCAAGACCAAACTTCCACGTCTGAAATGATAATTAATTATACAACTAACAACCACCATTTAGACACCATATATGCAGTAGTAATTTTCCCAGGCAATGTAATTATGCCATAAAAAAAAACCAATTCAAAATGAATTAAAAACTGGGCCACCTATCCAACATGACTATTATCAATAACACACCTACTTTAACCAGTGGTCCATTGCAATAATTAACCTGCTTAAAACTCTGTGGGTATCCATGTGTATAAAAACAAGCTATCCATACTACACACAATGAGAAGCTAACAAAACTCCTTGGTGCAACATTTCCACTTGACACAACAAACACACAACCACAATGATAACTCAACATATCGTGATAAGATATAAGATTGATTGGATTTAGTTACCCATGATCGACTATGTCGTGCACACTCAGATCCATACAACCAACAAGCACAAAGATGCAGGGAACATACTTTCTATAGTTATCCAATTCAGTAGTCATTCGGCCCCAAAGAAAACCATAGTTACCATGCCCATTAATTTACTTTGCAAAACACCATACACAGAACGCGACATGTGTGAAAACACCAAGCACTTGTAACCAATGCTAGCCATCATCCAAATCATCATAAGTGTGAATATTAGTGACTGTATAACAACCAACAATTCACCACTATGGTAGGAAATCAATCAACCGAACAAGCTGTGGTGGCTATGCATGCCCAAGCATCTAATCGAATCGGGGCAGAGGCCCTTCCATTAACACCACTGAGTTATTTGACATAAGGCGGTGTTGACGGGCGAAAATGAACGCTCGCCAACTAGAAGAGTGGATCCAGTCCGGGGTTGTCTAAATAACCCAAGCCGTTTGGGATAACCCACCCTAACGGGTTTAGCAACTCCGTTAGCCGATGTAAGTCCTACGAAAACAAAATAAAACTACTCTAAATTAACTAATCTAAATGAACAAATAACAATTAAAACAAACTAATAAATAAATCTGAACTACTAATATATACAATTTACTATCTAATACTATAATAACTCTACGAAATTAAACATTCAACTATCAACATAATCAAATTCAATTACAAATGTACAATATTTACAAATTACAGATTTAAATGAAAACCTGCAAAACTCATTTGTAATCCGTCCTGAGACAGCAAAACTATTGTTTTTTTTATTTTATGATTTTATGAAAAAAAGAAATAAAATAAAAAACTATCTAAACTAAGCAACTAAAATAATAACTCTAACTATGAATCTAAACTAATATATTTATGTAAAATACTTATATTGTATTAACTAATTGACTATCAAATAATAAATAACAAACTGGCCTGAAGTAACGCTTCAGGTTTGTCCTGTGTCTAGAAGTTGATTCAGCAATTCGGTGGGAGGAAACCCGCACCAGATTATCCACGAGCTTCTCGTAAGCAGAAAGCAGTCGTGCTCTTCAAATATTAATAACAGGACAAACAAGACATAAAAGATAACAATAATTTTATGATCTAAAAACCATCACAATTAGATAAATCTGTATGCAACAATTTGTTCAAAACAATTCAATTAATGAAAAAGATAAATATGTATTCGTTAAATTGAAATAGAGTGATTGTTGTATTTTAAATAAGAGAGATCAGATATGGATAATATATTAAATCAAATCACATCAATATGCAATGAATTACGATAGCTAAAGTAGTCAATAATCGACTGCAAACTGATATGAATAAAACTTGAAACAAAAGTTTGATATATTGAAAGCGAAAGCTGTTACAAGACATCAACTTTCATCCCAGTCTGTTTCATAAATCCATAATCATGTTCTCTCCACCGTGAAGATGATGGTTTTATTACAAAAAATGACAAGCATTTAAAGACCTCCCACAGGATAAAACATCCCTGTGGGAATTATCAAAACAGTTTACAAAAATCTGGGGATAATATCCCAAGTTTCTAACTCAAGCTAACAACCTAAAAAAAAACCATATCCAAAGTATCTCGTAAACTGCTACAACATGCCCATTTGATCATTGTAATTCGTATGCACCTGAAAGAGGACAAAAATAGACAAGATTAGAGGATATTTTTTTGATAAAATTGTCAAAAATCTATTTTTTAAGACTAGCTATAGAATCTGGCGATTCTGTAGTTGGTCTAAATTAAACACATAATCATTTCAAAATCAATTCAAATCTTAAAGAATATATTCAAACTATTGAACAATATTTGATTGCTAATTAGAAACAAAAGAATCATTCAAATCGAAACTTGTATGCAAATTGGAACAAACTAAATCGTGATCAATCGAATAATAACAGAGATGCATGCGCTCTGTTCAATTTGTTATCACCAATTTACGGTAAACATAACCGCTTTAGATAATTCAACAGTAATGAAATGATTTTCATGAACCAATTCCAATCGACACAAATAGTTTATGTTGCTTCAGCCATCAACAAAATCATTGTCGAATCCAAACGAAATCAACAAGATCGTTATTTCAAATTAATAGAACTATAATAAACATATACAAACGATCATGCTATTTGCTAACTCAAGACACGCAACAATCGTTTGAAAATCAAATCAAAACATGAACGAATCGAAATAGTTCGGGTTTGACACAATCGTTATGAACCAAAACAGTTCCACAATTTTAGCGAATATATCTTTTGCAAAGGTCGAAAGTAATCCCAATCCAAACGAGAATGTTGATTCAATACAAAACAGAGTCATTTTTCCAATTTAATAGACTACCTCATATTTATAAAGCCAATCCCTAATAATGATGCATTACACTTATAAAATATCATACCAATTCAATCCTATGAAATCATTTCAAAATCAAATCATAAGAACTAAATCAGAGCCGATGGCATCCAAACACAACAAAGTCGTATGAAATCAAAACATAAACGTGTTCTAATTTTAGCATAAAAATCTCATGTACAGGTCAGATGCAATTAAAATCCAAGCGAAAGCAAACCCCATCTATTTCGTTAATTCAAACCAACAGAATTATTCTAAAACGAATCAAACCCAGTCAAAACCAATTAATATCTAAGCTAGGCACGACAAAATCGCATAACCAAAACATAGCTACATTTGAGTTTAGTAGAATGAATCTACTGTATAGGAAACAAAATCATTTCAAATGTATTTAAATGAACAGAGCAAATTTGAAAGCAAAACCCAATACGTTATATTAATTCGAGCAAACTTACAAAGCAAAATTCATATTGAAATTCATACCTGGACAATAATAAATGACTTCGATTATGATAATTTGAAATTTACGAAGGTTGTTGTCGATTTGAAATTCCTGAAGACAATCGAACCGGTAGTTTTTTTCTTCTTGTCATTAGCTTGAAACCTGTCTCTTTCTTTTGACATCACTGCAACTTGCTCCTCCAATGATTTGATCTTCGATTGCAATAAGGGAACGTCGGTTTAATAGCGCTCTAGCCACACATTTCATTGGATGCATGATGTTTGCTCGGTCTTTGACATAACAGCCGAGGGTTTGTTTAAGTCACCAGGGTTTTCATTGTGCAACTTGATTCCCAGGTATTTAGGATTTTTTTTGAGACAAGGGGGTAAATTAGAAACATAGTCATAGGGTTGCTCGGAGCATAGGCCATGGGAATAGGGGTACTCTTCAGCCAGGAAATGCTCGATATCGGAGTCTGAGTCCTCGCTCAGAACTATGGGCTTTTGGTCGACATTTGGCTTAGGTTTATTCCGGGCAAGTATCGATATCAATCGAGCATTCTTCTTACCCTTGCTGTTGACATTAGGATTACCCTTGACTTTCTTACTCACAGGTTTCTTGACAGCTTTAGTCTTGTCTGTTATGATGTTGGGTAGGTCGATGTGAGGGAAAACCGAGGGTTTGGCAGGGGGTAGAAGAATATGAAAAGGCACAAGTGGCTCGACCATAGTCTCACTAACCACGACTTTATCGATTTGAGCAGACTCTAGATCAGCAAACCCATTTCTAGACAAAAAGGCTTGCCAATTATCACCATGGAGGTTTAAATGGTGGATGACGATGAGTCTAATTAAGCCATGGTGAAACAGGCTGCTATCATCCTTCTCACGTTTGAACCTATTAGACATCTTGTAAATACTACGCAAGAAGTAATGTGGCATGTTCAAAGTATAGCCGATGAAATTCATCAATAACCGGATGTGATACAGAAAAACCAAGCCATACCGACCTTCACAGGTCACAAATTGTTTCACAATCACCACAATATCGTGCCACCTGGGTTTGAGGGTGGAAATAGGAATACCTTTATCACAGGAGACAACCTTCCTTGATACGAATAGTAATGGCCACGACACCTCATCAACTTTGGAGTTTTTAAACCATCGCTAGCCCGTGGTTGTTAGTCCTGTAGCAGAGCTTATGAATTATTCATTGAGTTCAAGCTGAATGTCACCTACTTTATCCCTACACCCATCAAAGGTGAGGGAGAATTTTTGGGCAACCGAAAGGTTGAAACCCTCGAACCTCTGTATAAACACGAGCCAACCATGATCTTCTAAATCCTTTTGAGCATTATCGAATAGTAACAGGGCTTGGTTTCCATTTGGCTCTATGCGCACCACTGGTGCCATAGACAGGAGCACACGGTGAGCGAGGTGAATGGGCCAGGGTTTGAACATAGCATACGCAGGGGTAGAACGCTCACAGGCTTACCGGAAACTAGCAATGGTGAACCAGGATAGGGGGAAACATTAATGACAGAACGTGTGAAGGTGGTGGAGCAGGTTTAGCCCATGCACAACAGTCATATCCTATAGTACAACCGTCGACGCAAATAACTATTCAAACTACTATTGTATAGGTTAAAAACCATGCTATTCAATCAATGAAACCTTATGGTAGATCGACCAAACATTCGCGTAGGTAAAGTTTTATTATAACTTTAAAACCAAAGCAATAATTTGAAATCACACCAAGGGTCCGATCATATGAAACATGTGTTATGTGAAAATATTTGTACCAAGGGTCTAACCATAACACCAATGTGTTTTCATGAAACCAATGATCAAAGAACATATAAATCAAATCACCAATGCATCACAAACTCGATCAAAAGAATATCATTACACTCTTGTAAATCGAAGTCATATTAACAAATAAAAATGCCAAATGAATAAGGATGTTGGAGTCTTGTCAACTGTATAACGATAAGTAAATTGGAAACACAATGGGCATATCGACAAGGATGATTACAACAATCCAGTGATGATTTTAATGTGACTTCGAAAACCAAGTTTTCACGCTTGCAGTCGTGAAAACAAGAACTAAGGTAAGTGTGAAAATAACGCAAAAATAATAGTGTCGGTTTATTCAAGGATTGCGACGGAAATCAAGGTTTGCAAAACACTGGTGTAGGCAGCTTATAAGGACAATAGAAAAATGCGAATTGGCTGCCAACAATGGCGACACACTGGTAGAAGAATTTATCTCTGCTAAAAAGAACAAATTCAGATTAGGATAATGAGAAAAATTCTAACTCAAAAATAACAACCAGAAAATCGTATAAACATCTTCATTAACCACATATTCCAGCAGTGTTTAAAGGATGAAAACTGATAACAGTCTTAAGACAAGCGAGCCACGATATTAAAGATAAAATCCCCAATACTGTTGATAGAGCCACTGCTGCCAGTAGGCATCCATAGCCTTGAGAGGGTTTCCATTTAACCCACTCTGATGTCCGTATCCTGCCAAGAAGTTTCAGATCAGAATAAAGGACATTTTAAGGTCAAGTTATCTCATTTTTGCCAATTTTCATATACCCGACATTGCTTCGCTGCCAGCGGGCCTGATCAATACCTCGACGAAGTTGTCTTGGCACCATGCATGCATTTACCTAATGCCAGTAGACCTGTTCAGCATCCCGACGGGTTTACAAGCACTTCCCACAGCTCTTTTAATGATTTTTTTTTTTTTTAACAATATATGGTCGAGCGGGGTGACGCTGGAAATTATGATATTTTAACATATTTTTTTCAGATCTCAGCAGAATTTTTTTAGAACAGTCCTTTATTAAGATCCAGAGATGTTTCATTTACAGAACCAACTTTCTAAGGCAGGGAGAAATCTTCTGATTCATTCCCTTAATGAATAGGGACAGTGTAAAAAGATAATAGATGATCATGACAGGCTTTACTCAGAGATCGAAATCAGTTAACTTCTTTCAAACAACAGTTTTTTGCCAACACAGATGTAAATTTTAGAAGTTTACAATTGATGTTTATATGATTTTTTTAGCAGTCATTTTAGTGAAGGAATTTTCTGTTTTCTTTGTCCGAATAGCTCAGTATACAGGTATGTGTTTCCAAAACAAAAACAAAAACTGATAAGCGCAAAGGAGAAATCAAAATCAAAATAGCAAAAGAAAAGCAAACAAAAGAAAAATATATACATAATATACAAGGGTTGTCATCAAGCAAAGTATCTTTTCAGGGCTTGGCCATTCACCGGATAGGTGTCAGGCTTCCCTTCTAGATTCTGCAATCGGAAAGAACTGGGACCCAACTTTTCAGCAATTAAAAATGGTCCAAGCCATAAGTTTTGAAATTTCATGTGCTCTCCCTTTCCTTCATGCGGTTTGTCCCATTTCAAGACAAGATCACCTACTTCGAAGTTCCTATCAGAGGCAGAGTTAGCATCGAACCAGATTTTGACCACTAGTTGATGTTGATCTAACTTACGTTTAGCTTGGGCTCTTACCTCTTCTAGCTTCATCAAAGCGTTAATTCGGTTTTCCAAGGGGGGACAATCTTCTTCTTGAATTTTCTGCGATAGCTGAAGTGAAGGAAGAAGAATGTGTGGTGGCAAAATTGCTTCTCTGCCATAAATGAGAAAGAAATGAGAGTTACCTACAACAGTTTTTGGTGTTACCCTATAAGCCCAAAGTGCGTTTAACAGTGCATTGTGCCAGTTTTTTTGATTTTCAGCCACCGTTCTCTTGATGATTTTAATCAGATTCTTATTTGTTGACTCTGCCAATCCATTTCCCCGGGGGTAATAGCTAGCAGAATACTTCAATTTAATTCATTTTTCAAAAGTGAACTCGCTCATCTCAAGAGAGGAAAAGTAAGAAGTGTTATCAAATACTAAACAATCAGGGATACCAAAACAAGTGATAATATTCGAATTTAAAAAGGCAATTACCTGACTGGTATTCACAGTTCTTAACGCGGCAGCTTCAGACCACCTGGTGAAATAATCTATGGCTTTTATGATAAACTTATGTTGCTGAGAGGATGGCGGGTTGATTGGACCTATGATATCAAGGCCCCACTACTGAAATAGGCTGCAAAGGAAAGGCTAGTTTCTATAACCGCCCTGACGCTTTCTGACAAATAGTACACTTACGACACAAGGCATGGGTGTTTCTAAAAAGCATGGGCCAATAATAACTAGCTCTCAAAACCTTATGGGAAGTGGTGTCACCACCAAAATGACCACCAGCTTCTCATGCATGCAATTCTAGTAAGACTTTCTCTGCTTCGTCTTTCTCAAGACAACGCATCAGTACACCATAAAAATTTTGACGAAACAGGATACCATTAACCAAATGAAAGGAGGCATACTTTAATCTCAACGCTCTTCTTTTAGTGGGATCCAGGTGACGGGGGGATGACCCATGTTCAATATAGAATTTTATGTCATCATACTAAGGACTGACTGAGTTTTGTGCACAACAGATTGCATTTTGATTGTGTTGTTCTAGGTTTGACATATTTCTTTCTTCTTGCTGTCCTGCTGCTGAATCAGAAACTAACTTGCATAATAATTGGCCTCTCACTATTTGAGCTGGGGTAATTTCTATGTCGTACTCCTGCAAGGAGGTAACCCAGTTAGCCCTCTTTTCACCTAGTTCCTTCTGCACTAATAGGTTCCTGACGGCTGGGTAAGGGACAATAACTTTCATCCTTGATTTCAAAAGATAAGACCGTAAATGTTTGACTTCTTTAAAAACAACGTAGGCTTACTGATCTACCACTGGATAATTAAGTTCAGTGCCTTTGAAAGTAGATCTCATAAAGACAATGGGTACTTCGTTGTTTTCAACGTTCTTTTGAGTTAGGATGACGACGTAGGAACGGTCACAAGCAAAAGTATAAAGCGTAAAGTCTTGCGAAAAATCGGGGCTCATGAGAGAAGGAGCGTCTATTATGGTCTTCTTTATTGCATAAAAAACTTCATTTTCTAAGGCTCCCCAATGATATTGGGTGTCTTTCTTAATTAGATTTTGTAAATGTCTGACCATTTCGGAGAAACTGGGGACGAATCTCCTCACAAAGTTTATCTGGCCTAAGAAAGACTGCATAGATTTTTTGGATGTAGGAGGGGGGAGTTTCAAGATGGCTTGAGTCCTTTCGGGGTCGATAATCATCCCTTTGCTTGACATAATAAATCCTAAGAGTTTACCCTGTTCTACTGCAAAGATGGATTTTTTAGGATTCAAGGAAATGTCGTATTTACGACATCGCTGTAGAACGGCTCGTAAATGAGCTAGATGATCATTTTTTTTTTTAGAAAAGACAGTCACATCATCTAAGTAAACTACGATGGACTGATTTTTTAATCCTCGGAAAGTGATGTCCATCGCTCTCTGGAAAGTGGCACCAACATTAATCAATCCAAAGGGCATTTTTCTATAAGCGTAGGTGCCCCATGGAGTGCGGAAGGTAGTTTTAAGTTGGTCTGGAGGAGACATCAGGACTTGGTTGTACCCTGAGAAAGCATCTAATAAATATAGCCTCTTGGAACCAGATACCTGTTGAAGGATCTGTTCCATGGGTGGGACAGGATAGTTGTCTTTATCAGACACTCTATTAAGGTTTCAGAAATCGACGCACAGTCGGATTTCCCCACTTTTCTTTCGGATAGGGACAAGGTTAGAAACCCATTGAGTGTGCCTAACAGGGAAAATAATCTTAGCATTTAGGATTTTATTTAATTATTTTTTAACAGTCGGTTCAAGCTTAGGGTGCATTTTTCTCAATTTCTATTGAAAGGGTGAGGTTTGGGGTTTCATAGGAATGACATGTTGTATGATGTTAGGGTGGAAAGTTTTAAGGTCATCATACGTCCATTCAAAGACATCTTTAAATTCTTTGAACAATTTAATAAATGCATCTTTTTCTTGCTTAGAACATCCTACCCCTAGATTAATGCACTGTGGATTGTCCTTAGTCCCTAAGTTTACTTTTTCATATGATAATGAGGAACTATTGGTTTTACAGTTGACCGATTTTTTGAATTTATCTTGAAGATCATAAAATTTCTCTAATCTAACTACATATTTAGGGATCGAATTTACCATGTCCGATGAAGATTCAGGAGTTCTCGGATCTGGTATTATTGTGAAATCGCGCAAATTGTCATCGTGCGTGCATTCGTCTATCACTGCGCCTTGAAAAGTTTCTTCCATATGCAGAAAGCTAATAATATGCTGATCGTCGTCGAAGACTCTCCAGTTGGTGATGTTGTCAGGAATGGATGGCTTGAACAACAACTCGATGCAGAATGCATCTGGGGACAAGCCTTCTGCAGGAAAGAGTTTGGAAGCTATGTTAGCTAATAGATCTGCTTCAGAATTATTCAATCTAGGAATAGAATTTATATTGAAAGCAGGAAATTTATTCATTAAATTCCATACCTCAGATTGGTATCTTTTAAGATGCAGAGACAAGCAGTGGATAGAATCTCTTACCTGTCTAACCACGATTTCGGAATCGTCAAAGACAGTTAAGTTTTGAATGTTCATATCTAAAGCTTTTCTGAGACCTTGCAGTAAAGCCTCATATTCTGTAGTATTATTAGTACATTCAAATTCTAGCCTACATGCAATCAATGTTTTGTTACCTACCGGATCAATAATAACACAGCCTGCACCAGCTCCTTCTTTGGACTTTGACCCATCAAAATAAAGAGACCAAATTTGATTTTTATCGGGTGCATGGGACCGTTGTGTAGAAGCTGTTGGCTGCATGTATGCTACAATCTCAGACTGCTGCTCTGGATTGGTGATAGCTGAAACCTCGGCCATGAAATTGTCGAAAAAGGTATACATCCCTTGCACTTTGGGTGAATCAGCAGAAGGTGTAAATGGTTCGTTGGGATCGTTCAAATCTGTGACCGTGAACTTAAGGTAGCGTTCACGATTTACCTTGATCTTGTTAGGATTGTCGTTATCTGGAAGCCATAGGTGAGACCAGTCTGTGGCGAAATAGTCGTGTAGCTTCTTTGACCAGTCCCTTCTTAAAAATAGACCATACACTTCTGAAATATCCACAACAATAATATCAATAACTTGATGAACCTTGGGGTTTGACGATAATCTTATAAGCACATTTCTTAATTCGCCTATAACTTTAACACTGGTTCGATCAAGTTGTATGATTTTTAAGGTGGATGGTTCAACTTTGACGTTAATATTTTGGCATACAGACCATGGCATCACATTGGATGACGCTCCCGAGTCTACCATACAATTGTGCACGTTTCTATTAAATATTTCAAAATTTAACAAAAATGGAGGTACATTTCTACGAGTACTAAGGGTGGTAGTTTGTGGCTTTTTACTCGCAGTTTTTAAAGCTACTTTATCTACATTGTTTACATTATTTACATTATTTACAGGAAGGCTTCCTTTGTCTTGAGGATCAGGATTATTTTTAGTGGAAGTCTTCTGAGGAACTTTGTTCTGAACAACGTTGTTTGAATTACCATTTTTACCATTCTCTGCGATGTTTTGCAACATTTTTTGTAGCAGAAATGGAAATTTTAGTAACTCATAAACATAAATGTTAGCCCTTAACTTTTTGAGGTCTTCAACTAAATCATAATATAATTTGGGGTTCACATGACTCTGTTTAGTCTCAGCTGGTTTAGATTGCTTTGGAGGCGAAGCCGTAGTGTTTTTGGCAAAAGGTTTGTTTGTTGTCTTACTCCTAGTATTATAGGGATGGACTGTCTCGAAGTTAGCTTGAAAGATGCTATCCAAGAAGTGTCCAAAAATATTTGGAGAAGACTCCTCTTCTTGAACTGTCTCTTGTTCAACAACCCCCTCAGGAATCTCAGGAGGCATCAAGTTATCCTGGGCTTCTAGAATTGTTTGAAGGGCATATTGAAGACTTTCTAGATTAAGGCCCTCGGTGGTTGGATTAGGTCGGTTGGTGGGAAAAGGCTTCCATAACGGGGATTTGTAAGGCCCTTTGATCGAATAAGCTTCTTCGGTCGTCCTTTTCAAGTCTATAACTTGATTTGACAGTTTTTGAACAACTTTAGTCAAGTTTTCTAAATCAGAGCTTTCAGGTTGTATTTTACTTTGAGTAGGTATAGGGAGGATTTCGATCTTCTTTTTGGAAGATGAACTAGTATCTGTTTCGTTGCTAGTAGTGTCTTTTATACGAAGTATTTCTTTTTCAATCTAGCTGGCCTCCTCGAAGGCTTCTAACAATGTGGATTTCTTAGATCGTTTAACCCAAATAGCTATACTTTGATGCAAAGATTTAGTGTAGTATGTTATTATAAGATTCTCGGCAGGCATCGAATTTGTAGGGATTCGGTTCTTAAGCGTTAAGAATATTTGATTAAAGTCTTTAACCTTTTCTTTTGGGTTCATTCTTAAGTTAGAAAGGTCCATGACTAGGACTTCCGGAGGCTTACCATCTCCAAACTTTTCCAAAAAGCATGACTCAAACTTTTCCCAAGACACGATGGTATGAGGTTGTTGGGAAAAGTACCATGTAGAGGCATTTCCCTCGAAAGTATAGGGGAACAACCTACAGACTACGTCTTCATGCTCAACATTGTGGAGTCTTATGGCTAACATAAAATTTTTAATGTGATCTTCAACAATCTGTTTTGAGTCAGGGTCAAACTTGGGAAGCCATTTCTCCAGATGTTTAGGTAAGGGATGCTGAGCTCCAGGTACAGCTACGAAATCCTGGTTGAGCCAAGGTCTAGCAGGATGGTTCTGGTTGGCCATTGGTGTAGTGGGTGTGGAAGGCTGAGAAGGGGAACTGCCTTCGTCAGAAGAATCTCCTCCAGAAGAAGAAGGAGATGAGGGAGGTGGTGAGGGAGGTATTCCAGATCCTCCTGCAGCAGGAGTGAGGATTGGATTTGTAGGGTTCACAGTGAGGTTAGTGCATCTGAGTTGCTCTCTGATATTATAGAAATCTAAATGTTGGTCCAAAGGCCGATTTGGTTGCCTCAAATGAGCTAAGGCACTATGATTTCTTATGAGAGATTGGTGGACAATCTCTTGTATGTCACCATCTGTAGGATTTGGGGTTGCTGGCTCAATTGTGATATGTGGATTTTCGGTTGATGTGGTTGCTGTTTGAGGGGGAATTTTATCGTTCAAATGACTTCTTGTCATTATAGGTGAGCGATTAGGTGGGGGAGGAGTCTTACGACCGCCTCGTGCCATTAATAAATTCCAGGCCCTCCTTCTAGCACCATTTGTTGACGGGCAAAAATGAACGCTCGCCAACTGGAAGAGTGGATCTGGTCTAGGGTTGTCTAAATAACCCAAGCCGTTTGGGATAACCCACCCTGATGGGTTTAGCAGCTCCGTTAGCTGATCTAATTCCTACGAAAACAAAAGAAAACTACTCTAAATTAACTAATCTAAATGAACAAATAAAAATTAAAACAAACTAATAAATAAATCTGAACTACTAATATATACAATTTACTATCTAATACTATAATAACTCTACGAAATTAAACATTCAACTATCAACAGAATCAAATTCAATTACAAATGTACAATATTTACCCATTACAGATTTAAATGAAAACTTGCAAAACTCATTTGTAATCTGTCCTAAGACAGCGAAACTATTGTTTTATGATTTTATGATTTTATGAAATAAAGAAATAAAATAAAAAACTATATAAACTAAGCAACTAAAATAATAACTCTAACTATGAATCTAAACTAATATATTTATCTAAACTACTTATATTATATTAACTAATTGACTATCAAATAATAAATAACAAACTGACCTGAAGTAACGCTTCAGGTTTGTCCTGTGTCCAGAAGTTGATTCAGCAGTTCGGTGGGAGGAAACTCGCACCAGATTATCCACGAGCTTCTCGTAAATGGAAAGCAGTTGTGCTCTTCAAATATTAATAACAAGACAAACAAGACATAAAATATAACAACAATTTTATGATCTACAAACCATCACAATTAGATAAATCTGTATGCAACAATTTGTTCAAAACAATTCAATTAATGAAAAAGATAAATCTATATTCGTTAAATTGAAATAGAGTTATTGTTGTATTTTAAATAAGAGAGATCAGATATGGATAACATATTAAATCAAATCACATCAATATGCAATGAATTACGATAGCTAAAGTAGTCAATAATCGACTGCAAACTGATA
>JZKD02S1698904.1:576887-604144 GCA_000966675.3 Picea glauca
TTTGGTGGTATTTTCCATGTGGGACCCTCATACGTGTCACCCTCTTGTTAAATTGGACCCCCTCTCTCATTACCACTTACCACCTAACAACCCCTTCGAGTAAACCACCAAACCACTCATACATACCACCTTTGCTCTTCGACATCACACTCCACTACACTGCTACACATCTCACCCATGTTAGCAGACCACCTCAGCAAGGAAATGAGTCGTCCAATCTGAAAGATCACTTTGGGTGTCTCCTCAACCATTGATCATATTACAATGGAAGGATAGTGTAAGTTTGAAAATTTGAAATCCCAAAGTTCTGAAGGACGAAGTTCTGACAGTTGTCCATCTCAATGTTTGATTAATTCCTAGCCATCAGATTGAACAATGAAAGGATGAGTGTAAAGATAAAATATGAACCATCCGTTCAAGAGCATCGTCAAGATCGTGATATGGACGGTCCCATTGCATTGTAGGGCCAGAACATGCTCGGATCTTAATTTTTCATGAGCGGTCTGCAATTGAAACCATGGTTTTGGAGAAAGGACGCGTGGAGGCTCGTAGTGAATTGTGGGGAAAAAAGAGGGTTTCCCTCAAACTGCCTATGGACATTCTCGCAATCGCATGGTCACGTGAAGTTCATATCCCAAGGTCATATCATGAAATAGAGCTAGCACTCACTAAACCGAGATCGGGAAGCGCCTTTTGAATAAGTGTTTGGTCACTGCCAGTGGTGATGTGAAGGAAGGGGCTTAGAAGCCAAAGAAGCCAAAATCGACTAATTGTAATTGACAGAGATGATGGAGAGTTGTGGCTGGTAGAGAATCCAAAGAATAGTAGGAAAATAACCACTGATGATGAACACATTCAGCATAACTACCAGAGAAGACGAAGAGTTTCCATGATGATCATGTAGAGGACTCAGTGTGTGAAAAACATGCAGATCATAGAAGAGGAGGTTGATTCTCTGGTTAGCTATGTTGTGGGTAGGACGAGAAACAGTGAACAATTTGAAGGGAAGAACAGTGACGCAATGAAGACCATGCAGAGGCATAGAGCATCGAATTGACATGGTGCACAGAACATAAAATGCAGCAGAACGAAAAGTGAAAGGAATGCGAGGAGTAAGACACTGATGCAAGCAGAGCAGAGCAGTGTAGCAAAACAATGATGAGACTGGTAAGCCATTGATAAACACTGTATCAATGTAAGAAATTTCAGTAAGAAAATATTTGTATTTCAGGGTGCTAGGGAGGTGCTAGGGAGGATTGTTGTCCTCAAAGTTTCAAGTGGGTGCTTGAACACAGGGAGTTGTAGTTTCCATCTAGTTGCAGCCAAAAAAACCAGGGTGGTAGGGTGGTGCAAGGGAGAACTATTGTTCTATGTTATACAGGTTGGTGCCTGTGTGACTGGAAGTTGATGCTTCCATCTAGTTGTTGCTGGAATACTCAGGGAGTTGGTGCTTCCTTCTAGTGGGTGCTAGATAAACCATAGAGTTGGTGCTCTCATCAAGTTGTTTCTTGTAAAACAGAGGTGGTATCCTTAAACAGAGTTGGTTCTCATAAGAATGATAATGTACAAAAAATAAATATTACTTATCATATCAAGAAGAAGAGGTTTTTCCCTTTATGGATTTCCTCGGGAAATATCTATCTTTGTATATTCCATGTGTGTGATTGATGTTTAATATTTTATAGCTTACTTCCCTACATTATTGTGATCGTCATTGAGTGTTATGTAAAGAGTTTAAAATGGCCATAATTGTTTAAGCATAGTAACAACTGATTCACTCCCCTCTCTCAGTTGTCCAACACATCAAGTAAACTAAAAACACACTAAGGCAAGTGGTTTGGGATGACCAACAAAATGAGGACAAAAGGGAAAGGGAGCTACTCCAAACAAATGGAAAAAGGCACTTGATAAAGATTAAGTCACTTATATTTTGTCAAATTTGTACAGAGAAATTTTTTACATTGAATTTGATAATATATATTTGATCTCATGTTATTTGTTTTGAATTCTTGTATACATCAATGAATTTAGAAACTGATGTCATCAATAAATTAGATCCTAAGATATTGTTGGTTTTCTATCAAACAAAAATGTTCTAATTTCTTTTAATTGTTCTTGATTTTAATGGTTGGTTTTTACTCAAAGGGAACGAAATGACAAACTTGACGGTATTTTGACTCAAGAGCAATCCAAAAAGAAAGCTATATGCAAAAATGAAAAATTTTCTTTCGATGAAAAACTGCTTAATGGAAAGGGAGAGAGCTTTTTATTTTTCAATGAAATACATTCACCAATGTGAATGAAATTTCTTAATGAAATGCAGACTTTTTCCTTAAAATGTTTTCGACAATGCAAATTTCAATTTCACTAGTGAACCAAAGACTCTTAACCAAATTATTCTAAAATACAATGCAAATCTCTTTAAAATAAAACTTTTTGTGTTTTTTTTTGGGAAGCTTATGCCAATCAAAAAGAAAAAACCACACCTTTTACATCACACAAATAAAAAAGGATGGGTAGTAATATATCATAAAGATTATGAACAATATGAAAATGATGTATTACGAATGAAGTAAAAATTCCAAGTTGACCCATAAATGAGATGGAAAATCAAGAGAGTTTTCTTTGTTTAAAACAATGGAAGAAAATCTGAAGGAACACCCAAAATATATTTAAAATAAAATGGAATCAGTTACATGTATAACACCATCACTAAAATCCCGAGGGAATAAGGTTAGAGAATCCAAACCATACCCACAAAAATGAGAAGTGCTTTGATCCAGATTTATGAGCGGAACGAAATAAAAAAAAAAATAGATTTATAATATTAACAGAGAGACACAGTGAACAATAACAGAGATACAATAAAACTTGACTTTTGTTAAATAAGAAATATGCTAAAAACTGTAAAATGTAGACTGGAAACAAGCTTTCTAGAATGGTGGCAACTTGTCCCTGAGAAGACATGTGATGGCTATGCTCATTCACAAGAAGATGAGTACAATGAGGCTCTTAAATTTTTTTTACAATAAACATGAATTACAAAACCCTAAAAATCCAAAAACCTAACCCTAGGAGATGAAGTGCCAAAAGTCAAGTGGGCCCTGTTGGGGTAAGTTAGTACATCAACTTCTTGGGGTCGTAACTTTTGCATATGATCTATGTTTTGGGCACACGATAGCTCGTTGGAAAGGTATTGATGAGGATCTTCATTTACGGGGATAAATTAGACCCTTTCGAAATCATTGAGGTGCCCAATAATGAAAAAGAATTGTTTAGGCCCTCAAAATGGCCTCGGAAGTTTGGGACCCGAAAAACTCCTAAAAATAGTAAGTTGCCAAAAAACGGTTTTGAGCTAGTTGGAATAGGTGTGTGGACACCAAGATCCTCCTAGATCAATCCTCCTCCATTACAAAGCAATGGTTTCCATTTCATTGAGTTCCCTCATAAGATGAGGTAATTTCTGCTGAATTTGGCCCCTAGTGAGCCACTTGCCTTGGTGCAAGGGTTGTTCTACTTTGACAACCCGATAACGCTGGATCCTCTACTGGAAAGTTCCCTTGACCTGTGTGTCCATGATATTATTAGTGGATGCATGTTCCATCCAGTCAAGATTGAGATCTGTTGGTGTCAATTGTTCTGTTATCTCTGAGGTGTCCAATAATGGTGGAAACTAAGGTCGAAGGAGGTCCACATTGAACACTAGGTGTAAGCCAAGGAAGGGGGGAAGGTTGAGCTCAAAATAATTGTCACCCATAGCCTTGGTGATCATGTAAGGTCCATAATAGAGTGGATGAAGCTTCCTATGAGGCCCTGTAAGGATTTCTTTCTGCAAGTGCAATCAAACTTTGTCACCCACCTGAAACTGCTGTGGCACCTGGTGTTGATGATGGCGTTGCTTGTACTTGGAATTGGACTTCTGTAAAATATCATGCACCTATTGGAGGATGTGATGGATCTGCTCAATGAACTGGGTGGGTTTTTCAGCTTCAGTTGGAGCATGAGATGAGTCTTCTTGGGTGGCCAGAAGGGGTAGTGCAAGATCCATGGGACCCAATGGTTGAAATCTCAACCCCACCTGAAAGTGGTTGTGGTTGGTTGAGCTATGTATGGCTCTATTGTAGTTTTTCTGAACATAGGGAAGAATCTCATCCTAGGTAAGGGGGTGCTTGGAATTGTACATGCACAAGATGTGCATGATCATTCGGTTAACGACATCAGTTTGGCCATCCGTTTGGAGGTGGAAGGCAGTGGATTTGGTGAGCTTGGTGTCTAGTAGTGACCAGAGGCTTGACCATAATGTGATGAGGAACTTGTTGTCCCGATCTAAGATAATGGTTCATGGGATCCCAAAGTGTACCCACACTCATTCAAAGAAGAGCTTGGCAGTGGCCTCTGCTGTGATGCTCTTCTTGCAGGCGTCCAGAATCGCCATCTTGGAAAAGTGATCAACAACCACAAAAACACAGACATTTCCTCACTTGGTGGATGAAAATCCCGACATGTAGTCCATTGAGATGGATTCCCAGGGCATGTCAGGAGTAGGCAGATGAGTGTACATGCCCTGTTTCTTAGTGTTTGGTTTGGTAATTGTGCAGGAATTGCAGGACCATATATACTTGTTGACATCCTGTCGAATTTTTGGCCAGTAGAAATGTCGCTGCAACACTGCCATTGTCTTTTCCATGCCGAAGTCTCCTGCCACTCGACTGTAGTGGGATTCCCAAATCATCTTCTCTCTCTCACTTGATGGAATGTAGATATGGCCTAGATGGCACAACATTTCATCTTGAATATGGAAATTAGTGACAATTGTGTTTGCACCCTACATTTGGTGGGTGTTGGCGAAGTCAAGATCTATCTCATAGAGGTGGGGTCATCTGTAGGTAGCGTGGCCACAAGAGTCTAGCATTATGGTGAGTTTTGAGACTAGAGGTTGACTGAGGAAATCAACAACTCGGTTGGTACTTCCTATTTTATACTTGATGTTGAGGTGGAATTGCTACAAATATGTGGACCACTTCTAATGGTGGTCATTCTGCAATTTTCCTTGTGTTTGCATGAACTGCAATGGATTATGATCAATGTGGTTGACTATCTCCTTCTTGAGAATGTAATTCCTCCATTGGCGACAGGCTTTCTTAATGGAGTAAATTTCTTTGTCATAATTAGGGCACTTACAAATGACATATGATAGTGTCTCACAATGATAAGCCACGAGGTGGTTGTGCTGAGTGAGGATTGTTCACACAACATAGTCTGAAGCATCAGTATAGATTTCAAAGGGTTGTTGTAGGTTAGGTAATGAAAGCACTGGGGATGAGCACAAGCGCTACTTTAGATCATCGAACGCTTTTTGTTGGAACAGGCCCCACAAAATGTTTTCCTTACCACCACCCCTAGTTATTTGGTTGAGGGCCCATGCAATATGGGAGAATCCGAACATGAACCTGCAATAGAAATTGGCAAGGCCTAATAAGCTACGAATCTTAGTGAGTGTGGTATGGGTTGGCCAGTCATGGATGACTTGAATCTTAGATGGATCAGCAAGCACACCATGCACATCAACAATGTATCTTAGGTACCAGACCCTGCCCATTTCGAGGGAGCATTTTTCCAAGTTGGTATATAGCTTGTGTTGCCACAGATTGTGCGTAACCTGATGAATATGCTACAATTGTTATGCCCAAGTCTTGTTTCAGATGAGGATGTCATCCAGATACACCACCACAAAATAATTAGTGAAAGGCCGCAAGATATCATCCATCATCCTCATGAAAGGTGTTAGGGAATTTTTCAAACCAAAGGGCATAACCGACCATTCAAAAAGACCTTCTTTTGACTTGAAGGAATTTTTTCGTACATTTGACTGCTCTATTGGGAACTGATATTAGATAGACTTCAAATCAATCTTACTAAATTATTTCACCCCCTTGAGCTGATCAAGGAGATCATTGATTCAAGGAATAGGGTATCGGTTCCTAACTATGATTTTATTTAGGGCCCCGTAATCAATGAAGAGTTTCCAATTCCTATCTTTCTTCTGCACCAGAACGATTGGGGTTCCACAAGGTGATGAGATAGGTCATACATTCCACTTGTGGAGAAGTTCTTGGATCTGATGCTTGATCTCCTCATTTTCTAGCAGAGAGCAGTGATAGACTGGCCCATTAGGTAGTAGTGTGTCGTGGGTCATATCTATGGGATTGACTTGGCAGTGCAGAGGTACCCCAATAGGTGATGAGAATATGTATTTGTATTCTTCCATGACCTTATCCACTTTCTTCTTCTGCATGGAGAGGTCATTTGTAGGGGCCATGGATATGGCTGCAACCTTTCACTCACTATGAGAGTGAATCATGAAGAAGACAAGATTCCCGGTCTGAGAAATGACCTTCCTGCATTGCTTGGCATAGATCAAGGAAATAACACTAGGTGGGACTACCTCAAGTATCCTGTACAATTTCCTGTTCAAAGTAATAATAACAATGTGAGGCCTAAACTCATATACAACATGAATTTTCCATAAATAAGGTTGGCCCAAAATAACATCATAAACTTCAAGTAAATAAACATCACACAATACCTTATCTTTTAATGGCTTGATTCCATATGACAGGTGACACAGTTGGCTAACGTGAATATCGCTTCCTTGATGGAGCCATCCTATGGTGTAGGGATGCTGGTGAGGTATTGTTTTTAGGGATAGCTTCTTGATGACCTCTGCTAATATGAGGTTCTTCTGGATACCTCTATCAACAATGAAGTGCAGTAGAGTGCCTTTCACCCACATCTATGAATTAAAGATGCACTCGCCTTCCTCTGGCTCATCAGGTTCACTGGGCTAGATATTGGTGGTAGCAATGGTGGCACTGGGTTTTGTGTCAATGATATGTCTCCCCTTTTCTAGTTTTGACTCAGATTCAGAACATGCATCTAATTCATAGGATTTTACCTCAACCACCAATGACTGCTTTGAGCAGAAATCAGCAATTTTATGACAGGGGATCTTATGGAAGTCGTAGCACTTCCGAGTATCTTTCTTTGTCTTCCCATTGTCCTTCTTTTCTTGCAGATTGGAGTGGTAGTATTGTTCCTTAATAGCATCCCTGAAGGAACACCAAGTGGGTGAAACTGAAAATAATGTGGATCACTCTATATCCTTTTTCTCACAAAAAATATCCCACCAATATTTGACATGGGGGATGACCATGAGGAGCGCAAATGTAATCGTTTCTCTATCGGAAAAAGTTGTGGACAGAAAAATACCCTTCTAGAAGGTTTAACCATTTATCTATGGCATCCCCATATATTTGACCTTCAAATATAGGAATATCAAAATTGATATGTACCTTGAAGGGGGCGGTGCCTCCTCTCGAGGTGGATGTGTCGCTTGTCGACATTCGTCGAAGGATTTGTGCAAAGTTGTCCATCATCGCGTTCCTCTGTCACTCGAAGGATTCCTCGAGCAACATTTTGAAAGGATCTCATGTCCCCTAATATGTATTTTTGCACACCATGGATGGTTTCATGGGTGTGCGATAGCAGTTGTCCTTAAGAGAAACAAGATTGAGACCCAACTCTCTATACCGTCACCGCATCAGGGACATGCACTAAAAATGACAAGGAGAAGACCACTTTGATACCACTGATCTGGATTTATGAGTGGAAAGAAATGAAAACACAGATTTATAATATTAACACAGAGAAACAATAAAAAATAACATAGATACAATAAAACTTGACTTCTATTAAATAAGAAATATGATGAAAACTGTAAAATGTAGACTGAAAACAAGCTTGCTAGAATGGTGGCAACTTATCTCTAAGAAGAGATGTGACAACTATGCTCATTCACAAGATGATGAGTACAATGAGGCTTTGAAGGACTGTTTACAATAAACATGAATTCCAAAACCATAGACATCCAAAAACCTAACCCTAGGAGATTAAGTGCCAAAAATCATGTGGGCCCCATTGGGGTATGTTAGTACATCAACTTCTCGGCGTCATAATGTTTGCATACAATCTTCATTTTTGTAGAATGATAGCTCATTGGAAAGGTATTGACAAGGAGATTCATTGAGGGGTATCAATAATAGTCTTCAATTATCATTGAGGTGTCTGATCACGAAAAAATGTCATTTAGTCCGTCAAAATGGCCCCAGAAGTTTGGGACCCAAAAAAATGCTAAAAATAGTAAGTTTCAAAAAAACTATTTTGAGCTAGTTGGAATAGGTGGGTGGCCACCGAGATCCTCTTGGATAATGATTTGAATCAATCAAACAGATGGCACATAAAATAAAAAATATTCAAATGACTTGAAAAAAGTTGTAGCAATGACTACTGGAATATGTCTAGGAAAGATTTGTAAGGTTGTAAGAAAAATAGAAAACAGATATGGGATAGATTTGAAGGATTCCCCTTCATAAAATAGCCTTTTAGTGCATGGTCGTGTCTTGTAAATTAATATAGAGAGATTGGTCGCTAGTTTTACGTGAGCAACATGTGACCACCAGCACTAGTCACACTGCACAATGTCATTTTTTGGGAGGTCGCATGGTGTAATGGAGTAACGAGCAACCACAATGGATGGGGTCACTCTGTATGCATAGTAAAAATGTGACCGTGATCGTACAGATGCAAAAATTAATAGATGTAAGGTGAATCTATTAGATCTAGGACTGAAAGATTTGAAACAAACTTGGAAAAGACTTGATGGAAAAACAAAAATGAAAATGGGGCTTAAACATGCAAGGATCTTGAAAAAATATATTTAAATAAATTGAGGAAGAAACTAGATAAACAATAATGACTTCCCCAGTGGAGTCACTAGTCTAGTGTAGGATAATTGTACCCTTCAGGAGTTACCTCCCTTAGGCTCTTCCTAGACCTAAGACATAATAGAGATAACAACAATAGAGTTTCTTGGATTTGAATCATACACGAATAAATCTATGAGATAATGGAATAAGAAGCCTACTCGGTAATTCGCTAGTTGTCCCTACATGCTCCTTGGTTGTTCACTCTTTCGAATATGTCCTTCTCTTTCATGAATGTGGATCTGCACACACGGAAACACAAACAAATACCTCTCACAAGATCAAATATAACATGTATGAATTAATAACATATCTAATAATATAACATGAAAACATCAAAATATTAACTCTCTACAAGGATCGTAATAGACACATACATCCAAATAGAGGGGAAAGTCATGTGCATCTTCTATTAATAAAATAAGAAGATTGCAATCAAATAACTTGATGAAGCTCTTGCTAATCTCCTTGTCCAATCTCTATGATCATCAATCCGACAGTATAAGTTTACTCTTTATTTTTCTCCCCTTTTCCCATGAGACACCCTCAATATATATGATGATAGAGATAAGATGGGGCATATATCTAGACACTCAATATAACAAACTTATCCAGGTCGTGTTATGAGAAATCTGAAATTTGATGTCATGTCTTTGTAAACAATCCTAATTGGGGAGTAACAGACCTGATCACGCCATGAATTCTTGTAGTTTACGACTGCTCACGATTTGAAAGAGAGAAATTCATGACCAACAACTTTAGGTCATGAGTTTCAAAGGAATAACCAATGACCAGGCAAAAGGATGCTAAAAACTCGAGGGAATAGTGGCATAACTCATTCTATCAACCTTCTAACCTATAGATAGTGTCCAACAGGTGATCAGGTGGAAAATAATTGTATAACACCCCGTTAGGAAGAAGTGGTGTCCATTGCATCAATTTCCCTCATCATATGAGGAAACATCTATTGAATTTGTCTCCTAGTGAGCCACTTGCCTTGGTGAAGAAGTTTCCTTACTTTGATGACTCAATAGAGTTGTATTTTCTAGTCGTGGGTTCCTTTCATGTATGTACCCATGATTCAATCAATTGTAGCCTTCTCAATGTAGTGAAGGTTGATTTATGTAGGGTCCAAGTGCTCAGCTACCTCTGAGGTGTTGAGTAGAGGTGGAAAATATAGGCAAAGGAGCTCCACATTAAAGAGTATATGCAGGCCAAGGAATGGGGGAATACTTAATTCAAAATCATTCTCACCTACAATATTGGTGATGGTGTAAGGCCCATGTCGAAGTGGGTGAAGCTTGTGATGGGGTTTTGCAAGGTGCTCTTTATGCAAATGTAACTAGACCTTATCACCAACCTGAAACTTGTATGGAACCCGATGTTGGTCATTTCATTACTTGTACTTGGCATTGGATTTCTGCAATATGTCATCGAATTGTTGGTGAATGTTTTGAATCCATTAAAAAAATATGGCTTCCTTATCATCCTGAGTTTGAGTATGGGTAGAGCTACGCCAATTGACACCAATGGCTAGAACCCCAAGCACACTTGAAAAGGGTTGTGGCCAGTAGAGCTATGAAGGGATCTATTGTATATGTGTTGAACATAAGGAATACTCTCATACCATGTGTGGGGATGTTTGGAGTTGTACATTCTCAGGATATGCACAATCATCTTGTTGACTACCTTCGTTTGTCCATCAGTTTGGGGGTAGAAGGTAGTTGATTTGGTGAGCTCGGTGTCCATCAATGATTAGAGACTGGACCATAATGTACTCAAGAATATACTATCACAATCTAAAATAATAGTTTGCAGTATCCTGAAATGAAACCATACACGCTCAAATAAGAGCTTAGCAGTGGCCTCAGTTGTGATACTCTTCTTGCAAGGTGTCAAAATTGTCATCTTAGAGAATCAATGAATGACCATGAAGACAAAGTCATTACCATGCATGGTTGAAGGTATGTCAAACATGTAATCCATGGATATGGACTCCCAAGGCCTATTAGGAGTAGGCATAGGGGTGTATAGCCCCTATTTCTTATTGGCGGATTTGGCGATGACACAGATAGGGCATGATATTATATAATTGTTGACATATTTTCAAAGCTTCGTTCAATAAAAACACTTTTGCAGTACTTCCACTATTTTTTCCATGCCAAAGTGAGCCTGCCACTCGACTATAATGAGCTTCACATGATCACTTGAAGGAACACAGATATGGAACAGATGGCATAACAGTTCATCCTGGAGATGAAAGTGTACAACTAGTGTGCTTGCACCTAGCTATCAATATGCAATAGCGAAGTTAGGATCACTATCATATAACTAGGAACACCTTGAGGTCTCATGCCTGCAAGAGTTGAGAACCATGGTTTTTGCTGCAACTGGAGGTTGATTGAGGCAATCAACAAATCGATTGGTGTTTCCATTCTTATACTTGATATTCAAGTGGTATTGTTTTAAGTATGTGGACCACTTTTTGTGGCAATGATTCTATAACTTCCCTTGTGTTTGCATGAATTACAGAGACTTGTGATCAGTGTGAATGATAGTTTCCTTTCCTAGAATGTAATGCTTCCACTGTCAGCATGCCTACATGATGGAGTATATCTCCTTGTTCTAGGTGGCTTACCATTGAACAATGTCAAATAGTTTTTCACTATGATAGGCCATCGTATTTCCTAGTTGAGTGAGGACTACACCAATAGCATAGTTGGAGGCATCTGTCTCAATATAAAATGGTTGTTGCAGGTATGGTAGTGTTGGATGTATGGGCTGACCCAAGTTCTACCTTAGTTCTCCAACAAAACCCTAGAAATCATCGACCCTTCTAGTAAAACAGAAGGCTACACCATGCACAGAGTGCACAGTGCAATTTCACTCGAGATGTCTTATGGGTGACTGCAGGACACATATGCCTACATTCATGGAAGGGATTGGGGATGTTCTACTTCTTTTACTTTTACTTTAACATACATCATATTATACCTTTTATCTATATATAACATTTATTCCATTCTGCATTATCAGTACTGCGTGCTACAAAATACTATTCTATCCATTCATCATTCATTCATAATTGCAGAAACAACAAAAACATCATTCAAACACATAACAACACATGATTTTACTATGGTTCATCCCTCCCTGGGATACTTCCACAAATATCTTCTACTTTATTTATTGTTCATTGAAATATGGCGCTACACACACTACATAAAAAATACTCCATGAGGCTGACCAGTGTTGCACCAAGCTCCACATCTTGCGACCTGAACCTCAATTATACTCATGATCCTCCAAAACTGATAAAAAACAATATCCACAACTCTTAGCCAAAAACTAACACTGCGAATCAAGACTCAAAAGTTCTCCAAAAAGATATCGCTCGACATATATAAGTTCTAAGACACCACAATCACTTGATGCCTCTAAGTACCTCATACATCCTCTATTTATATTACAAAAATGGGTTAAAACCCTTAAATCATGACTCAAAACCCTAATTCTAAGTAGACTCAACTTGTCCACTTTCTAATTTCCTTTGCATGCTAATCCATAATTTCATCGCATTGATTTTCCTTTCTTCCCAGCGCGCTGCTTCCTTTGCCTTCTTGTGCACTGCTTTCTCTTCATTTCCTAGCGTGTATTGCTTCCTTGTTCCATTCTGCCTCACTTATTGTGTTGTATCTCGATCCTTACCCAAAAATTTCTTGCTCCAAAATTCCCCCAACACTTACCTATGGCGCATCCCGAGCCACTCAGGTAGTGTGTGCCTCCTACACAGATTTCTCCAAAGCCTGGAAATTCTTTGTGAGTGGATCTACTTGTGTCTTGGCCTGCTCACTCTTTTCTGTGAGGATATCCACCACCTGCATTGTTATGTTCTCCTCTAACACTTTTATACTCGCTGAGTGTGCCTTTTCTAGTCTTCCTTTCTCTATTTCCAACTCTGCTATTATCTTCTCTGCTTTCTCCTGTAGGGGCTCCAATTGAGCTTGTCTTGTTTGTCTTTCCCCTTGGATTGTCTTAAAATCTACTTGCATATTTTTCATCTCCTACGCATTTTTTAGACTATCTGAAATACTCATTGTCTTTTGTCTCTGCTTCAAATCATGGATTTCAACATTCAACATTTCTTCCCTCCAATCCAACTGTTGGATCCCTTTGTCTTCTCCCAGGTTCGTCCAAATCCGTGTGGTCCTTTTATAGATCTCTGCTACTTCTTTTACTTCCAATGCAATAATGTTTGTGTGTTTTTTTGCCTTATTCTTCCTATCTGATCTGACCTCTAGAGGGGTGGTTGGTGTCATCTTCCCAACTAATTCTACTATCACTTGTTTATACCCATCCATCGTTTGCGCTATCCTCTTTATCTTTTCTTTCGTGTTGAGTTCTCATGCTAGTGCATTGTCTGGAATCGTTTGGAAGACTTCCTCAAGTCTTTTCTCCAGTTTGTATGCACATTGTTTTTCCTCCTCATGTTTGATTGCACTTCTTTGAGAACTGTCTCTAGCACCTCCTTCTCTTCCTTGGTTGTCTCCCAGTTTGTTGCATTCGTCCCGACCCTTGATTGAAATTCTTGTGTGACCCTCATCTGCAAATTATACAACACTTTGGTTGGTATCTTGGACAACACCAAGTCCAATTGTTCTATGTCCTTCAAAGGTGTTTTCCCAGTGTCCTTATCGACTTGTAGCATGCTCTGGTTTATTCGGAAAATAGTACTTCCCACTATTGCTTCCTACACGATTTCCTTCTCTTCATATACCGACTTCTTTTTTTCTGAGGATTCCTATTGTTTTGTTTATTTTTGTTGCACCAACTTAATCTGGAGATTTTCGAAAGTCTCCTTGACCTCCATGAATTTTTTCATGATCTCCTCTCTTTATGATT
Source organism: Picea glauca (assembly GCA_000966675.3). NCBI lineage: Eukaryota > Viridiplantae > Streptophyta > Pinopsida > Pinales > Pinaceae > Picea > Picea glauca. The sequence goes on from JZKD02S1698904.1 coordinate 590,612, forward strand.
CTGTGACGTAGAGTGTGTCTTCTCCTTGGTCTTGCACCTTGTCTTCCATTAACTTTGCGTCGTCTTCAGTTATAGTGAGTTGAATGAGATTCTTCTGTGATTTCATATCCTTCCTCTGTTCTCCCATCTGCATGGTTGATTTCCTCTTTGGTGGTGTCTCTGTTTGTGCTAGAATATTTGTTTCTTGGGTGTCCTTACTATTTTTTCACTTTGCTCCATTTGTTTCCTCTGCACACCCAGTCCCTAACACCGAGGCCCTTGGTACCATATCTTTCTTTCTTGGTTTCTTTTTTGTTGTACTAGTAGTTTTTGGTTTGTCGTGCTCTGTTGTTTTTCTAGTATTTGATTCTAGGATACTATACTTCTGTGATGTGCCAGCTTTTTCCTTCTCTTTTCCCTTTTCTCCTTTTTTTACTGTTACTGACACCTTCCATTGATCAGGCCATTCTTCTAGTACCCATTGGAATTCTTCTGTTGTTGTGAAATAGTGCATCTTGATCCATGTCTTCTCAGGGTCTCTTCTGGCTTGTATCCATACGTTATGCCTAGATACCTTAAAATTGGCTATCCACTCATGCTCCTTCACCACTTCAGGTGAAATTCTCCAAGTATCTGCAATTTTCTTCTACATCTCCTAAATGTACATGGCAAAAATGCTTGAGTTGGATTTTCTATGCTTGGCATCTGTGTTATGTCACATGGTTTCATATCTTGTTGTGCCACACTTTCCTCTTCTATCACAAAAAACTGAATACTTTGGTTTGTCCCATTCTTCCAAGGCTATCAAAATCAACAACCAAGAATAGTGGAACTCCATTATAGCATCCTTTGCATCTCTGCAGTATTCTAGGAATAATCTGAGCAGATATGATGCCCAACTTAGAACTGATCCTTTTGCACACTACGTAGCTGCTGCGACTACCCCTGCAGGAGCCTCTTCTTTGTGACATTTCCAAAGTAGTTTGCAGACCATCAACTTTGTCACAAATTTGGTAGTTGGGTCATTGATATTATTAATTATGATACCTTTGTTTCTTCTGTCTATGTCAAAATGTTCCTTCACTTCCTCTACAATAGCCTTCTCTTTTGATTTTTCATCAAGAAGTTGCTCTGGTTTTACCCCATCTATTGGAAGTCTTATAAGCTTAGCGATTAAGTTGAAAAAGATCGGGGCAAGTCTTTCCATCCATAAAAACCCTCCATGTACGCACGCCAATTTTTTTTTTACACATGCATTCACGTCCTTCCCCCTACCGAAGTGAGGAATCTCTAGTAAATTCATAATTCCAGAATTGTAAAGTTCGACTATCCACTTTTGGGCTCCATTATCTGGATTCCTTTCAAGGTTGACCCCCTTTTTTCCATATAAACCTCCTGCGCAAGCTCTAGGAATTTTTCTACTTCGGTCACATCGTGGTCGATGTACTTCAACTTGGGAATACATCCCAACATATCTTTTACAACTATGACTGAATCTAGATTGTGGGGAACTGACAACTCAACCTTCTATTGTTTGCGCATTGTTGTCATTGTTTCCCTTTTCTATGACATCCCTGTTGTTACTTCTTCTTGGGTTCCTTCCTCCTGCATTTCTTCATCTGTGTCGCGATTATCTTCAACCTCCAGGGATTACTATTATATAGGGTTATTTTTTGCGTCCAATTTATATGATTATGTACTCCCACTGTCTTCTTATTTCTCACCCTATGTCGGCCTTGGGTTTTCTGCACTAGGGTTTTCTACTGTATTAGGGCTTCATCCTTACATTGCTTGGATGACTTCTGCTTCTTCTTCTTTTGGGTTTTCTTCTTCGACCCACATTGGACTAGTTGATTCACTTTCTGTAGTTGGAATATCATCCACATCGACCACTCTGGGCATCTCTCCCAGTAGTCTGTTAGTGCTTTAGGTCCTTCATGCAAAGTGGCTTGGTGCTCCAACTTTTGGTGGTGACATTGTTCGTAACTTGGGAAAATTTATGGAATAATTTGCTGCAAATCAAATGGGCTCTTTACATAGTTTTCCCACAATCACAATCTATTCACTCTTTCTCGTCGTTGCTCGAAAATCACAAGTGTTTTCCTTTTTTTTGGTTTTCCCCTTTTATAACCTATGTCATAAATGCTCTGACGCACCTCATTTTTTTCCGTTCACCAGTTTTCACTTTTCCAAACATTTTTCTTCCCATCGCACAATGCTTGTTTTTCCTACGCACAATCTCATGAATTCTGTCACACAAATTTGTTGTCTGTTGTGCGCTGTCATTCTCAAATATTTGTCTACCACTTATTCTTCTAACTACTTCTTTTTGGTTTTTTCCTCATTTTTCTAGTTTTTTCTTCCTTTTTCTTTTCTTTTTCTTCTTTTTCTTCCTATTATATACATTATGTACAATTCTACTTTCTTCGTTGCACTTACTGAGGTTGGTAGGTCAATTGTCCCTATATAGTTTCAATCGAATACCATTCACCATTCCTTTCATTTCCTTTCCTACTAAGTCCTTCAGTTGCACAATACCTCCATCTATGATAGAATTTATCTCATATGGCCCTAGCCAATGCACTTTGAACTTCCCTGGGTGTTGCAAGTATTTACTATCATAGAGGAGAACCATATCTCCTACTTTGAAATTCTTCTTCTTAATATGTCTGTCATGCCAGGCTTTATCCTTTGCTTTCTGTACCTCCTGATGGAAACCAGCTATAATCCCGTCTTCTTCTAATTCCATGAGTTGAGCCAATATTTCCTGGTTTGCTCCTATTTCTGTCATATCGGTAATTTATTCAATGCACAGACTTGATATCAAATCATCCAAGGGAACCATTGCTTCCTGTGCATACACAAATATGAAAGGTATCTTCCATGTTAGCTTCTTGCATGTAGTTCTATAATCCCATAACATTGCTGGTACCTTTAAGTCCCATTCATCCATGTTTACATTACAAATATTGGTCAAGGAATTTTCCAATATCTTGTTAAACGTTTCTTTTAAATGTAGATGAACCTTCACAGATAATATCTAGCTAGCAAAGGACATACACAGTTTGCATAAAAATGATAAAAGACGGAAACGCGAGAGAGAATCAAAGAATTGTATTAACTGCATTCCACACTCAAAGAGTGAATCATTTACATTAGATATAGGTTACATGAGTAACTAATGCACCATATTAGTGATCTAGATAGATCCAGACACTCACTGACAAACACTGGAGTGAACTTCCACCTAGTCCTAGTTAACTGATCCATGTAATCATTAATTAACTGAGACAGATGTGTGGAAGTGAGAGGGACACATGCAACTGTTGGTGATAAAACTGAGGTTTCCATGCATGAGTGACTTCCACTAGTATAACTGACTATAATTGACTCTGAACTCAAGAGGAATGCCTTGTTTTGTGGGGGAATATTCTCTAGAGAGAATATTCTCATCTAAGGAATCGTTCTCAACATTGGACTATAAAACTTAGGAAAATAATTCTAGGTAGTGTGTAATATCTCCAACACCCCCCCTGAACACTATTAGGGTTTAAATGATGAATGGGTCTCGAAAACCAAGGCCATGTTATGTACCCATTGTACAGTGCATCTAAGAATGAAACACTAAAAAAAAAAAAACAAGGAAAGAGAGAAAACCTCATGGTAAAACCCCCCCTCAAGATACAATGCATAAGAAAAAACAAAAAAATGATAAGGAACAAAAAATAGTTGCTAAGAAACCTTGTCCTTCACTCCAAGAAGACCTCACAAATGTGCAAGTTTGCGCTCGTTGAAGATTTTGTTGAATATGTAGATGTCTGCATGGATATGATGAAGTAGATGCACTAGTGAGATGTCCACACATATCCACATTCTCGTTTTGTAATGAAGAAGATCCAAATGAAGATTGGATGAAACTTTGAAATTTGTGCAGTCATTTCCAGAAAACCACTGAAATTTTATTGATTTTAATATGATAATAACTTCACTTCTCGGACTCCGTTTCGGATGATTTGTTTTTTGAAATTGGGTATTTTTCTGAAATGAATTCAAATATACAATTTGTTTCTGCAATTTTTTCTCAGAAAATATCATAATTGAATCTGATGTGCGTGGCCTCCTTTTTGGTTTCTGATATGCATGCATGGCACATGCATGCTTCTCTTGAGATGCATGCATGGTGCATGGAAAAGTGTATGCATGTGACTCATGAGATGCATGCATGATATATTCTTCATGAAATTCAAAATATATATATGAAATGGAGTAGACATCATCTGCAATTAATGGAACACAAATTTGGGCATATACTTGTGTAGAAGACTCTGCATAATAAGAGGCTTGATCTTTTGATGGTTTCTCTTCTAGATCTATATTTTCAATATCCTGCATGAAATATTCACAATATTATTTATTCCCAAATAGAACCTTTAATCTGGTCCATAGTTCATTTGTAGTTGAGTCTCGTGATTGATCGTATATTTGGTGGAGAATGTCAGGAGAAATAGGCCAGAAGATACATCCTATGGCCATATATTGTCTATTGATAAAGTCATTTTTATCATCCATGGAATCATGCTCTACTTCCATTGCCATAGTTATTTGGTACAAGCCTTTGCATCTGAGGTGAAGCAGAATTTTTGGCTTCCACTCCAAATAGTTATGAGGCATGAGAAGTATTGTCGATGAATAATCCATCTTTTCTGTGTTCTTCAATCTTTAATACCTGCAAAAAGAGTATGGTGTGTCTTTTTCCTAGCAATCTGTCGACTCTAATACCATGTAAATGTGGATGAACCTACACAGATAAGATCTAGCTAGAGAAGGGCATACATAATTTGCAAAAAAATAAGAAAAGACGGAAACGAGAGAGAGAGAGAATCAAAGAATTGTATTCACTGTGTTCCACACTCAAAAAGTGAATAATTTACAATATATATAGGTTACATGAGTAACTAATTTTCCATAGTAATCATCTATAGAGATCTAGACACTCATTGACAGACACTAGAGTGAACTGCCACCTAGTCCTCGTTAACTAGTCCATGCAATCATCAATTAACTAAGACACATGTGTGGAAGTGAGAGAGACACATGCAACTGTTGGTGATAAAACTGAGGTTTCCATGCATGAGTGACTTCCACTAGTATAATTGATTGTAACTGATTATGAACTAAAGAGGAATGCACTATTTTTTAGGGGAATAATCTCTAGAGAGAATATTCACATCTAAGGAATCGTTGTCAACATTGGACTATCAAACTTAGGAAAACAATTCTAGGTGAGTGTGTAATATCTCCAACACTTCCACTGTCCCATTCGCCTAAGGATGATATGGAGTTCTCTTCTGATGGTGTATCTCAAATTCTTCAAGCATTGCCTCAATGGTACTATTGATAAAATAAGTCCCCTAATCACTCATCAATATTCTTGGTCATCCAAACCTTGTAACTACATGTTCAAATAAAACTCGCGCTGCAGTCTCTGCACTGCAATCCTTCACGATTTTTTCCTCATCCCATCTGGCCAAGTATTATGTCGTTGTAATAATATATCTAGCTCCTAATATTCTGAATGGTGGATAATTGGACCTACAAAGTATACTTCCCACTTGTCAAACACTTGCAAATTTACTTGAGGTCTCAATGGAATCTCATCCCTCCTTGATGGATTTCCAACTCTCTGACAGACATCACAGTTCTAACAGTACTCCTTTGAATCCTTGTGAACTATTGGCCACCATAATCATGCACACAATACCTTTTGTGCAGTGGTTTTCCCTGCATAGTGTCCTCCAACAATCCCTTCATGTGATTCTACTAAAATGATAGGCCTTTCATGCTCCATAACACATCTCCTCAAAATGTTGCCTGCACCAAGTTTGTACAAGTGATCTGCAATCAATTGGTATTCTACAGCTCTGACCACCAAATTTTTCTTCTGCACGGTATTAGATTCCTTTGGTGCAAATCCTATACTCAAAAACTCAATAATGTCAGCAAAATACTCATCAACTATATGTACTGAAAACAATTGTGCATCTAGTAAGTTGTCCTCTAAGTTACTTGGTTCTTCTCCATTAGTTATCCTAGACAGATGATCTAGCCCTGCATTCAATCTTCTAGGCTTCACCACAACTTTAGTCAAAATCCTAAAAAAAAAATTAGCCATCTGCATAACCTTCGCCCCAACACTGGCTTATTGACTAAATTTCTGAGAGAAGAATGATCTATAAACATCTTGAAATGTTTCCCTAACAAGTAATGTTTGTATTTCTGCAATGCATACACCATAGTTAATCCTTCTCTTTTTGTAGTATTGTAGTTTTTTTTTGAATCCGATAACTTTCTTCTTGAAAATGTTATAGGGTGATCTATATCACCTTCTCCTAGTTGGGTAAATATTGCTCCTAATTCTATTGCAGATGCATCCACATGCACATGAAATTCTTTTGTCCAGTCTAGAAATACTAAAATTGGCGCAGTTACCATCTTCTCCTTCAAAATATCCAAGCTCTATTGGCATTCATCATTCCACTGATATTTAGTGTCCTTCAACAACTTATCAACAACGCAATAATCTGTGCATATCCCCTTATGAACTTCCTATAATACCATGTATGGCCAAGTGTAATTTTCAACTGATGCATTGATTTAGGTGGTGGTAAGTTTACTATGACAACAATTTTATCAGGACCAACCAACAAACCCTATTTACACACCACATGCCCTAAAGAAATACCAAAAGGTGCACTGAAAATGCATTTATTAATATTTAGTGAAATATGACACTGTCTACACCTGTCTAACATCAATCTTAACACTTTAAAATGATCCTTTAGTAAACTAAACATTGTCCAATCATCCAAGTAAACCTCCAAAAACATATGAATAAAGTCCTTAAAGGATGCTACTACTACCCTTAAAAAACTTATAGGTGCATCCTTCAACCCAAATGGCATTACTATATACTGAAATGATCCTCATTCTGTAGAAAATGTTGTCTTGTGTCTATATTCTGGTGCTATCTTGATATGATGATATCCTGAAAACCCATATGTAAATGAATAAGCTACTTCTTGACCTCCTACATTCTCCAACATTTCATCCATAAATGGGGTAGGAAAAGGATCATGCAAGCAATCGTCATTCAGTTTTCTCATATCTACATAGATCCATATTACCCCTTGTTTATTTTCCTACACCACCATAGGGATGATCCATTCTTATTCTTCCACAGGTTCTATGACACTAGCCTCTAACATATTGTAAATTTTTGTCTTCACCTTCTGCTTGTACACTGGATTTAACCGGTAAGGTATCTGTCTTATAGGCTTGGCTTCTGGCTTCAAAGGGATCTTCATCTCTCCTAGTTCTCCTGCTAATCCCTTCATCTATGAAAATGTCACTAGAAACAAGTCATTGTACTCGCGCAGTAACTCTGTGATTCTTTCTATTGTTTGATTATCCCAATAGTCTCCAATGTTTGCAATCTTTGGGTTTTCTGCAATTCCAATGTTTACCTTCTTGATATTTAATGGTGCAATATAATCTTATGAATATAGCTTTGGACCTTCTACTTCCCTCTCTCCTTCAACTTCTGGGATAAGGATATTGCATGGGTTTTCTTCTACTGGATCTTCTTCTTCTGTGACATGATAACAGTGTAGCAAATATCTATTTATTCTGATATGTTTTCACAATCTCCACTCTAGGTTCTTCAAAAATCCTGTCTCTTACTATTTTCAGTGTCGTGTCTATTTCTGGACTTTCATGCTCAAAGGATAATGTAACCACAAAATTCTGTTGCATTTCTTTCAAATTTGTAGTTTCCCTACGTTCTTCCTGTTCTGTGTACCAGTTCTTTGGAATGCCTTCTAATGTGTGAATAAAATGGTGTGACCATTCTTCTTGTGGTATTAATCTCCATTGAACCATGCACCTATATACATGTTCTATGGGTTGTCCAAATCCATCATATTTCTCCAAAAATTTGTTCTCCTTCTTCGCGCCAAATCTAATGCGCAATAACCTTTCACACTAAAACCAATTGTTGATTTTCTCCTTATGTGTACCCCACCAACGGGAAGGTGTAGCTTTCAAAGCAATATCTAATACTGGTAATCTTTGATTTTCTACTACTTCTGATTCAAACTTTAGTAAAAAAAATTCTAAGTCATTCATACCATAAAAAGTGGGAGGCTCTCTTACCTATGAACCAATCCATCTTAGCATGCGCGTCATTCTGGCACATCTTTAGGTAGATAATTCATGTAATCACTTATTCTAGTTCTCCATCACTGGGTCATAGTTTGAGTCGCAAGAACTAATACTCCTCCAACTCAGCATTCCATCTATTGTTGGGATGATGTAATCCTCTTCGTGCGCAATAGATCTGTACAACGGATTTACATATTATGTAATAAAATTTTATGTCATAGTTTCCACATACCTTCCTCCTTTCTATGGATCCAATGTCACAATAACTCTGTACTCCCCTAATTCAAAGATCATCTTCCTGGCCTTCAAGTTAATAATAGCCTGGTTATCAAAATCTCAATCCAGACCCAACAATGTTGGATATGGCGAAGTATTATCTATTATGTTAATGAATTCAAAGTCTTCCATGGTGCACACACCATCTAGATCTATTGAAATCCCTTTCAATATACCAATTGGAACCACTCTATGTTGATTTTATAACTTCAACTGGATAGGTGAATACCCCAATGTAGGCTCCCCCATAGCTTCCCATGTCTTCTTTGGAAGAATATTGACTTCAGACCCTAGGTCTAGTATAATATCCCCCATATTGAAATCTTCAATGTTTTCATTCAACCTGAATTGCCTACTTTTTCTTCTCTTCTTACGGACTTGATTCACTATCTTTAGAGCTTCCCTAGAATTACACTTTTCTAACAAACTCTATATTACTTGTAAAGAATTTTTATCATTCAACAATTTTACACATGACTCCAAAAAATTTCTTGAGTTACTTACTTGCTCTAAAAGATGCTCTTTGTTGGTCTGATCAAATAATGGAGGCATTTCATACACTGGTACCTCATCTACTGGTTTTTCCCCTAAAGTAGATGCAATATTTTCCTTCAAAATCTCATGTCTAGCCTCTTTGAATATCTCTTTCTCTTTATGTGCATAAAAATTATGTTCAGGCGATGTATTATTTTTGACCCACTAGTATTGATCTTGATCCTTCTTTGTTGCATCTTCTCCTATATTTTCTCCACCTCTAGTAATTATGTTGATCTTCTTCCCATCCTCTTCTATGTTTTCTACAACAATCCATTGGATGTTCTGATTTTTCTCGTTCCTCTTGTCCTGTATATTTACCAGAAGTGTCGGATAGTCTTTTGTCTCATGGTATGATGCGTGACAATACATACATGTCGCAAGTAGTTGTGGACAATATCTTACATAGTGTCCATATTTCTAACAGTTGTGACAAACTACAGGTCCTCTACCTCCTCCAAATCCTCTTCCTCCACAACCACCTCCTCTATAGCTTCCTTTATTACCCTGATTATCTTTGTGTGGTGTATTATACTGAGATCCCTGATTGTATTTTGGTTGCGCATTACTGTATTGTGGTGGCGCTACACACTGTTGCGCGTTGTTATACTGCATTGGTGCTCCAAACTATTGTGCATTGTTATACTATGATTGTGCTTGAAACTGTTGTATGGTATTATACTATGGTTGTTGTGCATTATTGTACTATGGTTGTTGTGTAGGTTTTGCTTTCATTAACTCATCATGCACCCTATATGCATCTGATTTACTCTCCTTCATTATCTCCAAGGTTCTGCAGTCCTTGTATTCATGTCCAAGTGACTTGCAAAAATTACAAAATGTACTCTTTGGTACTGTCTATATTTTTGCATCATGGGAAAATGATAGGGATCATGCCCATGTGTTCTGCATATCTCACACTGTGGTCCTCCTAAAGATAAAATATTTGGCATACTTACTCCTATATACTACGCAAATAATAGACACTCATTCTTATGATGACCTTCAATCTTGCATAATGAAATCTTCTCTTTTCTCCTTACCTTTATTCTAATTCAACTGAAATGTTAAGTTCTTCAGGTTTTCTCTCATCTCTTCCACAATTGGATATGTATTCTTATATTGATTTTCCTCTAACTGCAATGTTGCTTGTAAGGATTCAGCTTGGGTTTGGAACTTTTGTTGCCTCAAAGGATACTTCCAATGTGTCAATAAAGAGTTAACAAATAAATTTCTATGTCGCATATCAATAATAGGGTACTTAAACTTACCTTTTAGTCTTTTGAACTTTTGGTCCACCTCCTAGACTAATTCTCTCTGGTTTTTCTTAATCTCTATCATTTCATTCATGAACTAATCCTCTGAACTTGGTTTCTGAAATTCATTTATTAAATTCCTCTTCATCTCTGTGACAGTTGTAGGCACTCACATTGGATTATTTACTGCGAGACCCATATACCAATCCAATGCACGGTCTTTGAATGTGATTTCCAATTGCGCAACCTTTGTATCTTCATTTTTAATATGCTTGGCTGCCTATATCTTCTCACAGATAATAAAATTCTTTTCTAGGCCCTTTGACCCTTCTCCTCAAAATTCTCATGACCTAATAGTTGGATCTTGTCCCACCATTGTGAATTTTGTTGTACTACCAACTCCATGTAGTGTAGATACTTGACTGCTACTTGTTGAAATTACACTTCTACTTGTGTTTCCACTGGACCCACATCCTGTAAAAATCCTTCTACCACTAATCACTTACCGGTTAACCGGTTTTTCCTCTTCAGATATCTTAGTTTCACATGGGGTTGTGGGTTCCACACTAATTCAGATTTGGAATGGAGAACCTTCTTCTGCACCAGACCCCTGACCTCTGTTTTTCCTCTCATATGTGGTGCACAAGATTTCCCCAATCTTCCCTATCGCATGAAGATCCTATACCTATTCCTCATCATTTTCCAAGCCCTCTTGCTCGGCTATTGCCCTCTTTTTCTTATTGATTTTATACTGATAGGGTCATCTGCTGCGCGTCACTCCTGCTTTCCTTATTATTTCCCTGGTATGTTCCTTATCCATCATTATGGGGTTCATTTCTTCCTTCTTATGGCCTCCGTCTAGATCCCTCTCCATATATCATATCTTAGTGCTTCCCCCAGTGCCCTCATGCATGTAGAGTGATTTAGTTGTCTGAATCCATGGTCATCATGTGTTTATCATGCAATAATATCTTAATTGACGTGTAAAGATACCTAATGTACCTCCCTCTTGGTCCCTTCAAGAGATCCTGCTCTGCAATAGTATATGACTTTGTTGTATCGACTTCAAATTCAGTAATAAACCCTACATTAATACTATCTAACCAAAAATACATTGTGCGCATGAATTTATTATTAACCCTTTCCAACCACGCAATATTCTCAGCAGTCCACTCTAGTGTCCTTATATGATTAGTCGGATGAGTATCTTCCAACCTCAATAGCCACTCCTATAATAACTCTGGAAAGTAACAAAAATATGTTAGAAAAACAGGACCATGGAGCAATAAAATAAAACAAATGTGGAAACAAAACACAGAAGATACACAATACAATAGAGACACAGATTTATGTGGTTCACCCAGTGTGGGCTACGTCCACCAGATAAATTTCCAGGTCCTTCCTTTATTATTATCTAGAAAATGAATGGATACAACCTACAACAAAACTCGTTGTAACTTCCTCTTATTTCTCTCACAGTCTCCTCTCTCAGAATACAATACTCACAATCATGCATAGCCGCAATACATTTCCCTCATAACAGAGGGTTTCCTTCTAGGGAAAAAACCCTAACAAAATTTCTATCGTTAGATCTGTGACCTTGTAATGAATGGTCCAGATTTACAATGAAATTACAATATACTTTTTCAAGGCAATTTTTCCTTCGGGGGCTTCTCCCCAGAACCCCTGCCGGGGGCCTTCTTTCCCCCGAACCCCCCAGTCGGGGTATAGGCTCCTTGGACTCCGTAGAGGGGGTACCCCCCCTCTACACTCCCTCGTGTGGAAGAGTGTACATAATTTTGGGGTGTAAAGTCTTCATGGGTTATAAACACAGCTAAAAGCAAGGACCTCTGAATAAGGAATATAATCAGGCTCCACAACCAACAATCTCCCTCTTGGAGACTGATCTCAACAACTCCACCACTGTTGTATATGATGGACTCTGAACCTTCTTGGACCTGGAAAATTTATCATCTTCATCTTCATTTTTGAAGACCAACTGAAACTGAGCAGGAACTCAGTTTCTCTCTGGTTACTCCCTTTGTTAACATGTTTGTAGGATTCTGGCTAGTGTGTATCTTTTCCAACTTCAAATGTCCATCTTCCAAGGTGGATCGTATGAAGTGGTACCTCAAATGTATATTCTTAGTCTTCGAATGGAAGGCTGAGTTCTTTGTAAGATGAATTGCACTCTCACTGTCACAGTACAACATGCTATTCTCCTGCTTCTTTCCCAATTCCGCCATAAACCTTTGTAACCAAATCATCTCTTTACTATCCTCTGTAGTAGCAACATACTTTGCCTTTGTTGTTGAAAGTGAAACAACCTTTTGTAGTTTCGAAATCCAACTTACTGTTGTTCCACCTATAGTAAAAACATACCCTGTGGTGCTCCTCCTACTGTCTTTATCACCTGCCATATCTTAATCAACATATCCCTGTAGAAAAGTGTCTGAACCTCCAAAACATAATGCATGAGTAGCAGTACCTCTCAAATACCTAAGAATCCACTTTACTGCCTCCCAATGTTATTTACCTGGATTGTTCGTATACCTGCTCACAACTCCCATTGCATCTGCAATATCTGTTCTTGTGCAAACCATTGCATACATCAATTTGCCAACTGTTGATGAATAAGGGACCCTGGACATGTATTATATCTCCTCCCGTGTCTTGGGACACATTTCCTTAGTTAATTTGAAATGGATGGCCAAAGGTGTACTAACTGGTTTTTCATTATGCATTCTAAACCTCTCCAACACATTTTCTATGTACTCACCCTGAGACAATGTCAATTTGCGATTTTTTCTATCTCTTCTTATTCTCATGCCAAGGATTTTCTTTGCAGCACCCAAATCCTTCATCGCAAATGAATTGGCTAATTTCTTCTTGAGAATATTTATATATTGCATATTAGACCCTGCAACAAGCATGTCATCTACATACAATAGCAAGATAATATAGCTTCCATTTTCTAGCCTTTTAAAATAAACACAGTGATTGGAATGGCATCTACTATAACCCTGTTCTATCATAAACCTGTCAAACTTCAAATACCACTACCTTGGAGCTTGCTTTAGGCCATACAAGCTCTTCTACAACCTACATACCAAATTTTCCTTCCCTTTGACCTCATACCCCTGCGGGCTACTACATATAAATCTCTTCCTCCAAATCCCCATGGAGAAAAGCTATTTTTACATCTAACTATTCAAGATGCAAATATTCTACTGCCACAAGACTTAAAATAGTCCTAATTGAAGTCATT
>JZKD02S1698904.1:608344-638841 GCA_000966675.3 Picea glauca
TCTCTCTACACACACACACACATCGCTCACTGCAAGACGGACAAGGACAAGAGTGATAAGGGGATATGATTCCATGAGAGAGGGGGATAAAGGACCTAAGTATTTTATTTATTATTTTCTTCACCCATCTTGGTTTTTAGTTGGGAAAAAGGTGGTTACATGAGATTCTTGGGGAAGCATGTGATTCTTGGTTCTTGTAATTATTTAAACCCTCTTTTGGGATGTTTGGGGGGTTGCACCTTCAATTGTTGTTATTCACTCATTCTTCATTGATTTTTCTTCATTCCATGGGAGCGCATTCAATTGATGCTTATTCTTTTGTTATTCATTGATTGGGTTTCTCATTCTTGCTCATTCATGTGCTCTTTGTTTGGGCATGGAAATGAATGGCTAGAGGTAGAGAGCCATTTTCTAGATGGTTGTGAGGAATGATTGATCATTCCAGGAGGGAATGGATTCCTAAGTGATTATATGCATTGGCATGTTGATATTGATGAAAGTTATAAAATAATTGTCCACAACTGAGAATCCTTAAAATTTCCAGCATTGAAATTTCTTGACTAGTAGCACTAGAGCCCTGGAAAAAAATTGGAACAGCCTAAGGGACTGCATGGTAGAGAAAGGGGTTCCTTTTTTTGGGTTGTGCATATTTAAGGGGAAGATGGATAGAAATTAGGATTGTTGTGTGGTTGTGAAACATGGGATCTTGATAGCTAACTCTTGTGTGTAGAGTAGGCCTAGGACTCGTCCTTGTGGATTCATAGCTTTGGCTTGGGGATGATCTATTGTTGAGATTTGGAACAACAATTTCTATGGTTGGGAGGAAATTCCTTGGTCTCCAACCAGTTGGTGAATGCTTATTTAAAGATAAGTTATCTTTGTGTTTTTTGTATATTTTATGTTTTGTTTTGTATTTATTTATCTATGAGTTGTATCTCTATGTGCATGCTTGTTGGTTATTGTTGTGCATGGCATGTTGTTCATGCCTTGGATGATTTAAGCATGAATCTTGTTAATTGTTGTGTTGGATCCATGTTTCGTGATTTAAAAAGAATGGAACAAAAATTCGTAATCAGTCTAAGAGGGAAAATTTGGAAGTACCCGGGAAATGGGTACGTTCCACATTAGTATACAATCAAATTGTTTTGGGTTTTTTGTATTGGGTATGTCTTAAACTGGTAATCAAAGCATTCTTGGAGAGAATTTTTAGGTAGTGAGGCCTAGCCTGGTGGTTGGATACGTTACAAATTTGTATCCAAGTTTTTGGTTACAACATTGGGCCTTTAAGGGAATGCTACAGAACATGAGTGGGTTGGATGAGTTTCCTTTTGGAGTGAAAAATATTTTTTATGGACATCAATGAAGATAACCCTGTACACTTTTGTTACCATTCTCTGAGCAAATAGTAGTTAATGGATCTCAGAATGGGTAAGTTGGTTCATGCTTTGGCTGAGGAATATAGGGTCAAATTGATGTTGCTATGTGCAATGATTTTATTGCTATCTATGTTAAAGGTTTGAGAATGGAGGAAGATCTTGATGTAATAACCATATGCCTAATCAAGATTCGACTGCATGGACTGGAACGATAGCAAGAGTTCTTGAAAGAAATTATTTTGTTGGGATAGCCTTGGAGTGGAGATTATTTTTGTGGTTAAAAAAATGTCTCTCATCAATGGAAACCATGCTCAGGATATTCCTCATGGCCCTAGCTTTCCATCGATCCCTCAATTGCTCAATTTGGGAATCAAAATTGACCATTTTGCCTCTTGGAGTGACAATGCATAATGACCATCGATCTCACCTCTACATGGAATCTATGCCGTTGATCTG
Source organism: Picea glauca (assembly GCA_000966675.3). Taxonomy (NCBI): domain Eukaryota; kingdom Viridiplantae; phylum Streptophyta; class Pinopsida; order Pinales; family Pinaceae; genus Picea; species Picea glauca. The sequence continues at coordinate 610,177 of JZKD02S1698904.1, forward strand.
TGACTTGTATTGTGTTTTTATCCCACATTCATTGGGGGAGATTTGTGTAACATGTTTATAAGAAAAAGAGGACACTTAGTCATTTGTCTATGAAAATAGAACTATGGAACCCTGTGGAGCCGTGCACAATGTAAATTTTTTTCCGAGGTGAGCAATGTCCATATGGACCAAACCAACATCGAGTCATTTCTTATTGTATGGATGCTTGCACGAGGTGCCTGGTGGCTAGTGGATTTGACCATAGTCAATTGGAAGGGTCATGTGGGAGGTCATGTGGAGAAGCATGGTGGCTCAATGTCCCGAATTGGAGTTAGCAGGAGGTATATATAAGTGCGCGGGGTTCCCCGATGGCCAGGTCGATTGGATTCTGTTGGCAAGAGTTGTGTGTAAGGCTTAAGTGGGGTGGGCCAATGGTCGGTGCCTCAGTCTCCTAATGAACCGAAGTTGGCAAGAGTTGTATAGTGCTTTCTTGGTGGTTCGGTGTCCCGATGCACCAGACCAGGACTAGAGTTAACTAGAGAAAGAGATGGATAGCAGTAGTGCGGTGGGACCGTGGGTCGGATCGAAACACCATCGGATCGTGGGGATATATATGTAATTTTTTCAGGGTGGACCAAACTGGACCAGAAGCACTTTGATGTAAGGATAATGGAGGAGAATCTCCCGGTGATTGGTGGATTGGTGACCAATGCCACATCATATGACATGTTGGAAAATAGCTAGTATTTCCAAAAAAAAAAACTAATTTTGGAATTTAAGAAAAACAAAAAGGACAAAGTTGGAGATTCCATATTATTGTAGAATCTTATTCGAGCATCCAATTTCAAATATGAAAGTTGTTGTGTGTTCACCATAATGATTATTAGTTATTCCTGATATAAACTTTTTCTTGGTTCGTAATGGATTTTCTTCTAAAAGGGGAAAAAGTTGGCCTCTGAGACTTATTGTACTTGTGGAATAGGTGCAAAAAGGATGAAAATGATGATTTCAGGAAGCCATAATTTTCATCTCAAGGATAATATTGAAGCACAATAATAGTCATTGGAAAGCTACTGAAGAGGAGAAGATATATGTACACCCATAATTTTGAGTTGGGCAACACATTATTCTCATAAAATTAAAGAAGGACTCTAGTGGCTTGTAGGTGCAAAGAGAGAGAGAGAGAGAGGATTTTAGCTTAGAAATTAGAATAAGTCTTGAGTATAGTTGTTGGAAACTTAATCCAGAGGAAAATATGACTGAAGGATTAAATCCTATGAGAGAGCATCGGGTTATTATATAAATGTATAGGAAAATGACATAGAAGCATCGCAAAGATTATAGAAGATGGTTGAAGCATCCAAAGAAAGAGAGCCACTTCTGATATCAGAGTTCACAGTGGAAGCAAGATACAATGCAAAGAAATTAGGGATATAATAATGAAGGATCTCTCACTTAAAAAGTGACATTGAATAAAAATATACTTCCATTGGGAATGGTTTGGTATTGAGCAGAAAAAGCATGTCTTCGCAAGGAGTTGTTAAATGAAGTAAAGGGAACTATTTCCAAAATTGGGAAATCCAATGGAAAACTAGAGGTAATAGCAGGGATGTGGAATGATTATGGTTAATTTCATTCAAGGATGTTGTGTTAGTAGAGTGATGGAATGTTGTGAGCTACCACATTCCAAGGTGTTGGAATGTTTCATAAATATAAAATTTGGGTATGCCTTCCTAAGAGAAGATGTTGCTATTCGAACACATTGGTTGGATTGCAAAATGGCCAAGTGGAACTTGGCTATAAAGTGTTCATACCAAGGAACATTAGTACAGATGAGTAGAATGGGAGCACACAAGGCAACAAGGATATGAAGAAATTCAAGGACAACCAACTACAACATAAATAAATAAATAAATCAGTGAACTAAAACTGAAATGCACTAGAGTGCATGATTATAATATACCAGATATAAAAATTATGCAAAACAGAAATAAAATGCTAGAAATGGAAGAATAACAGTAATATAACTAGCATAATCTCCACAATAACACATAAATGATATAAGAACAACAACAGAAATAACACATTGATTCAGAAAGAAATGTTCACAGACCTCTTCGAGGGGGAAACCTCCAGTAGAGCAACACTCTATTACAATAATCTCCAAACTAGGGTTCTCATACCCTCGAATCCTATTTATACTAAATATGTCTATCAAAAGAAACATCTAGAGGAAGATCCTTCTAGAAGCGAAAACTTCTATTAGGTATTCTTACATCTGCCTTATTCTATTTTATTGAAAGGCCTTATTAATATTGACCTTTATTACATTCGAATATATTGTTCTACCTATGTGCGGGTTAGGACCCTAACATGTCCGCCCCCTTAAAAAAATCCTTGTCCTCAAGGCTTGAAATGTGGAAATCGTTGCAGAATGGTAGTTGGTTCCCAAGTGGCATATGTTGGAGTTGTATCTTTGCACTGGAATATCACTTCTTTGATGGTTCTCTGACATAGGCGACACTCACGCTGGTCCAAAAGTGCTTCTGGCTATAGCCAAATGGATCATTCTTCAGCTAACTCGAGAAGGTTGGTTTGAATTTGGCACCTAGTTCCAATCACCTTCTTTAAGCATGAAACATGAAAAACAAGATGTAGCTTTGAATGAATGGGCAGAGATAACTGATAGGCTACTTGTCCCACACCCTTGAGAACTGTATAAGGACCATAAAATTTGGGCGCTAGCTTCTGACAATGCTCAGACTTGAGGGAAGTTTTCTTGTAAGGTTGTAGTCGTAGATTCACCTGATCCCCTTCTAGAAATTATCGTTCAGAGCGACCTTGATCTGCTTGTTGCTTCATGCAATTTTGTGCCATGACCAAGTTCTCTTTGAGGGTACGGAGAATAGCCTCCCAAACTGTAAGTGTTTGGTCAATCGCCCGGACCTTCAAGGAACCCGGTAAGTATGAGATAACTGAAGGTGGCTTTTTTCCATATACTGCTTCAAAAGGAGTCATGCATGTAGTTGTATGGTAGGAGGTGTTGTACCACCATTCAGCTAGGGGTAACCATTGATCCCACTGATTTTTCTTTTCATGGGCAAAACTCCTCAGATATGTTTCCAAACACTTATTCACAACTTCCGTTTGACCATCAGTCTAGGGATGAGAAGTTGTGCTTAGATGCAATTGGGTGCCCTGTAGCTTGAACAGTTCTTGCCAAAAATTTCTTGTGAAAGTTGGGTCACGATTAGAAACAATAGAGTGCAGCATGCCATGAATCTTGAAGACCTAGTCCATGAAAATTTGAGCCATCGTGAATGTTGTAAAAGGGTGTTGAAGAGAGAAGAAATGAGCATACTTGGAAAGGCGATCAACAACCACCATTATGACTGATTTATTACCCGATTTGGGTAAGTCGGTAATAAATTCCATAGAGATATCCTTCCAAATAGTAGGTGGAATTGGAAGCGGTTGTAGTGTGTATGGAGATTTGACTGTTTCTCCCTTGTTGTGTTGACTCACATCACATTCAGTGAAAAAATTACGAATTTCCTATTTCATACCATCCCAAAAAAAAGAACGTTTGACCCTGCCATAGATTTTGGTGAACCTGGAGTACCCCGCTGTGGGTGTAACATGAAGCTCAGAAAGTACCGTGGATTTAATCTTTGATTGTTTACTTAAATACAAACGGCCTTTGTATCGAAGCTCATCATGGAGCCAAGAGTACCCTAGGGGAGGTGGAGCATTGGACTGCAATTCCTGGATCAGATGCAAACTTTTGGGATCTTGTAGCCATTCATGGCGAACTACTTGGAGCCAATCTGGTACAATGAAGGAAAGAGAAAAAAGGGATCCTTCATCTTCATATTTTCGGGAAAGTGCATCCTCCACCACATTGTATTTTCCTTTCTTGTAAATGATCTCATAATCATATCCAAAGAGCTTAGTCACCCATTTTTGTTGCTCCGGGGAGGAAATTTGTTGTTCCAAAAAATACTTGAGGCTTTGATGGTTTGTCTTAATTTGGAAACATTGCCCCAATAGATAGGGCACCACAGATCAATGGCATGCAAAATATCCAACATTTCCTTTTCATAGATGGATTTGCCCAGATTCCTTTCAAATAGTTGCTTACTGGTAAAGGCCAAAGGTCGACCCTCTTGCATAAGGACAACACCAATTCCTTTCCCTGGGGCATCACATTCCAACACAAAGGTCTTTGTGAAATCAAGAAGGGCCAGAACTAGAGTGGTGCAAATGGCCATCTCCAAGGTTTGAAAAGCTTGAGCAACGGCTGGAGTCCAAGTGAAAGAGTTCTTTTTGAGGAGAGTAGTGAGAAGTGTTGCAATCTTTCCATAATTCTTAACAAACTTGCGATAATACCCTGTTAAGCCCAGAAATCCACGCAAGATTTTGAGAGTCTTTGGGTGCAACCAGTCTTGCATAGCTTCAATCTTTTTCAGATCCACCCTGATGCCATCCTTCCCAACCAAATGACCCAAGTATTCTACTTCTGAGGCACCAAAATCACATTTAGACTATTTCAGGAAAAGTTTGTGCTGAGAGAGTAGATGGAGAACTCAATCCACATAAGTAAGATGGTTTGTCCAATATTTTTTATAGATGAGGATATCATCAAAGAAAACTAAGACAAAATGATGGAGAAAAGGATGGAAGACATGATTCATGAGGCTTTGGAAGGTGGAGGGGGCATTACACAAGCCAAAGGGCATGACCAAAAACTCATAGTGGCCCTCATGAGTTCTAAAGGCAGTCTTGGGAATGTCTTCCTCTTTTATACGTATCTAGTGGTAGCTCGAGCAAAGATCAAGTTTAGTAAAGAATTGGGTGCCACTCAATTCATCCAGGAGGTCATCAATGACAGGAATGGAAAATTTGTCTTTAATGGTCAGTTTGTTGAGGGCACGAAATTCAAGACACATTCACCAAGAACCTTCTTTCTTCAGGACCATGACTATAGGAGAATAGTAGGGGATCGTATTAGGGTGGATAATGCCTGCATTAAGGAGTTCCTGGACCATTTTCTCAATTTCATTTTTTTTTGAAAAGGGGTGGCGATACGGGCAGATATTAGGAGGAAGGCTTCCGGGTACAAGGGGAATGGAATGATCATGAACACCATGGGAAGGATGGAGTCCTTGGGGAGTGGAAAATACCATTTGATGTTTAGAAAGGAGGGCTTGGAGGTCTTTCGGCACCGAGGATGTCTTTGTTGCTTGTATGGCATAGAGTTGGGCAATACCACCAGAATGACCTTTTTTTAGCAGCTTTTCCATGTGATGGGAACTAATGATCTCAGGTGAACCAACGGTGATGACTTGGAATTTATATTGGTGGCCCTCCTGGTCGAATTTCATGGTTAATTCCTTAAAATCCATGAGAATAAGACCCAGAGTCCTGAGCCAGTCTACAACCGACACAATGTCACAACCACCCATTTGATAGAAAACATATGGGATTTTAGGTGGTAGTCATTGATTTGGAGACACAAATTTTCACAACGTCCTCCGCATTTCATGGAACCACCATTGGCAATCATGATTTGGAAATTGTTGACAGCATCGATGTAGCAATGAGTTTCTTGGGCAATGCGGCGATGAATAAAATTATGGGTGCTTCCACTATCAACCAGAATGATGACCTTCCGATGCTTGATGTAACCGATTAACTTGATGGTTTGGGAAATGGAGAAGCCAGTGAGATCATTGAGGGAAATGACTGGTTCTACTTTGGGAGGGTTTGAGGGAGGGGTAATGTCAGTGGTTTCAGGTGACTTAGACACAAGGGGAGTTTCAACATCCTCTTCCGAAATATCCTCGATGATGGCCATAAAAAGATTTTGTTCCTTACACTTGTGGCCCAGGAAATATTTGTCATCACAATTATAATAAAGGCCTTTGAGTTGGCGTTCATCCATTTCAACCCTGGTCAATTTTTGGATCTTTAGTGGGGCGGAGGGAGTAGTGGGATTTACCGGTTTAGGGCAGGGGATAAAGGAGGGTTTTCAATTTTGAGAAGATACAACCTGTTGTGCTTCTTTATCTCTTTTAGTAGCCTCCACCCAACTCGAAGGTTGAGCCATGAGGACATGGGCCCGAATATCATCCTTGAGGCCACTGATAAAACACTCTTGAAAAAAGGCATCAGTCATGCCCTCTGTTCAAAAATCCAGGCACTCAAAGGCAGCTATAAAGTATTCCATTGTTTCTAATTGTTTCAACTTTGTCAAACAACCCAAATGGTTGGTGTCAGTGTCAAAGCGTTCATAAATCTCAACCACAAAGTGTGTCCAAGCAATATACCCTTGACGAGAAGTTTTTCTCCATTGCCACCATTGCCAACGTTCTTGATCTTGATGGAAAACACCATACTGAAGTTTGGCCAAGTCATCTATAATTCCATATAAAGAGAAATGATGTTCCATTTGGGTTACCCAACCAATGGGGTCTGAGCCATAAAATTTGGTCCCATCCACCCACAGAAGGTGTAGGTCGCGTTGAAAGTGATGGTGTTGAAAGTTATGGGAATGAGAGGAATGTTCACCGTCAATATGTGGAGGTGAGTTGGAGGAAGGTTTATCTATAGGAATATTCAGTTTGGTGCAGAGTGATGAAAAAACAGATTCAAGCTGGGTGGTCAGTTCTTGTTTGACTTCTTCCATTGAGGAATTCATGGTTGTATTGATGGTTGCAACATTGGAATTGAGTTGTTTCACTTCTTTTTGGGTCTCGGTGAGACTATATTGCAAGGTATTGAAGCGAGCTTCCAATTATTGGCTACGGGTATGGGCCACGAGGATGAGGGAACTGAAAAGGGGTGAGTGGAGTCAATTTTTTTTTTCCTAAAAATGATATGTATGAAGGTGATAAGGGAGAAGAGATGAATCCAATGGAATAACTCTCAAATAATGGTGAAACAATTTCCATATATATATATATATATATATATATATATATATATATATATATATATATATATATATATATAACACTTGCGAAGTTATACTCCAGTCTGAAGAATACTGTAGAGATAAAATCCCCAAATGCTTAACCAGGAAGAAAAGTGTAGTGATTTGGCAACCCGAACACAGTTGTGTGGCAATAGATCTTGTTTGTTTTAATTTTTTTATGTTTCTATCCCCCAAGGGTTAGGTATTCAAGGGTTTGCCCTATGTTATAGCTCTCTGATATACGTGCGGGGTCCAATAGTAGTACTCGGCCCAATATCTCAGGGAACTAACTAAGAAGGATAGACTGTACCCTTAGTCGTACTACCCGACTACCCAGGTACTAGAGAGTATCTTCCCGAGTGCTGTTCTCGGTGGCACGATAGTAGTCAGGCAGCCGATTAATTTATCTCAAGAGGGATTCAGGAAATCTAGGCCGATCCGTACACAGGTGTTGTCTGATGTGCTACCACTCGAAGGGGTACCAACAGGGGTTACAGGGTTGGCCAACATATGTGTTCTTAAGAACCACTTGTATTTCCTTCGTGTATGAATCCCTCAACCACGGGTTTATGCACATAACGACAGATCTATGTGGCTTAAAGATGTTGGAATACGTCTCTACCCTGGAAAAAAAATTACCCACAATTTTTGCCAAGGAAAGTGCTCTGATACCACTTGTAATATACTAGATATAAAAAGTATACAGAACGAAAAATAAAATGCTAAAAATGGCAGAATAACAGTAATATAACCAGCATAATCTCGACAATAACACAGAAATGATATAAGAAAAACAACAGAAATAACACTTTGATTCAGAAAGCAATGTTCATAGGCCTCTTCGAGGGGGCAACCTCCAGTCGAGAAACACTCTATTACAATAATCTTCAAACTAGGGTTCTCATACCCTCGACTCTTATTTATACTAAATATGTCTATCAAAAGAAGCATCTAGAGGAAGATCCTTCTAGAAGCGAAAGCTTCTATTAGGTCTTCTTACATCCGCCTTATTCTATTTTATTGAAAGGCCTTATTAATATTGACCTTTATTACATCCGAATATATTGTTCTACCTATGTGCCGGTTAGGACCCTAACAATGATGCATATAATGAAGTTAGATGCATTAGTAGGCATGATGACAGTGAATGCTTGTTTCATATGGATGTGCATTTATGCATGTGTACATGCTTGGATATGCATATGGAATACTTGTGGATTTAGAATAGTATGTTGTTATACACATGCAATAATGATGTTATGTTAATTGAGTATGACTAATGATGGATGATGTATTTAGGGAAAAATGATATAGAATGGAAATATGTGGATTTTGTTGCTTCTTACGACTTCCATCCATGTGAAGACTCATGAGGCTGGTAGGAATGATGATAAAAAGGATGGAGGAGGAATCCTATGAGCTTCTACAAATACCAGTTGATCAGGTAGTATCAAGTAGGCTGATAATAGCCATGCATGTATGCATTTGGTTTCTTTTGATGCAGAAATGTCGAAGGGAATTGAGATAAGAATTCCCTCAGTTAAATTTTGAAGATTTAAATTGATATGTAATGACTGAAGGCCTAGAGTATATAAATGTTTTTCATACTAGAATGCATTTAGTTAAAATTTAATTGCATATTATGTTATGATTGGTTATGCGATAATAACCAAGTCGAGTCAGAAGACCTACTACTAGTATAGCAATGAACGCCCATAGAGTTAGTCATGTGTAAGACCATGAGATGGTTGGATATGGAAGGGATATAGCGCTATGTGAGTTCTCAATGGTTTCCCCTGTATAGCTGATGTTTGGAGTGAAACCTCTTTGCTGACACTGAAGAACACTTAATAATTATATTCTTGGTGTTGTGTTTGGGTTGAAAAGGAAGGCATCCAAATGTTTGACCAAGAAGTAGGAAATGCATGGTTGATGTGTTGGACAAATGTTATAAATCACCATGGTGGAATGCATGACATAGATATGTGGTATTAGGTAGTCAATGCAAGGATGCATTGTGTAGATGTGGCCATAAGTTTGGGCACATTGATACTTATTTTATTGGTAATTATTTGTTGCATTATGAAAATCCTATGGCGCTGAAAATGAATAATGAATGATAGTTGCATTATATTTAATATGAATACTAAATAGAGGTGATTGAATTGTTAGTTTTTTTACAATTTCGAGATCACTTTTTGAGTTGTTGAAAATGTTACAATATATAATGATAATGTGCATGAGTACTGACAATTTGTTTGGTTGAGTGTAAATTAGAAAACTTGCAGATAAAGTAGTCTTGGATATGAAAATAATGTAATCCCATAAGGAAGACTGATATATATTGTTGCAAGAGCCAAACCTTATGAGTGAAAACCTCATGCTTGGGAAATTTTATTTCCTATATAAAACATATTTGGAAATTTATAATTAAAAATGATGATATGCTAACAAATATGTTTGGCTACATGTAAATTAAGGAAATTGTAGGGAGAATGGTCTTGGATATGGCATGGATGTAAGCCCATAAAGAAGACCAATTCTTGTTGTTGCAAAAAAATTATGAGCAGGAATATCATGCTTGGGAAATTTCGTGGTTGAGTGCACTGAAGATTTGGAAAGAAGTGGTACAACCTGAAGGACTGTAGAGTAGAGAAGGGGGTACACTTCCTTGGGTTCTACAGGTTGATGGGGAATGAGAGCTTGTTGGTTGGAACTGCTGACAAAAATACAAATTGTGAGATCATTATGCAGGTTTTGGCCAGAGTCCCTATGTATTCATGTTTTCTTTTTAGGCCAGAGTGCCTATGTATATAAGCATTTGGGCTAGATTTCCTGTGTGGATTAAGGACTAGAGAGACTATTTTTGTAATATTAAGAACATCAGTATGGTGTAGTGCACTAAGGACAGTGCAAAAATAAGGGGAGGGGGATATAACACCCTTGTTTTTTATCCCTGTGAACTAGAATGTATTATGTAATTGTGGCTTAGGCTGGTGAGCCAATAAAGTTGAAAGGGGCCAAAGTGCCTAGGGAATGTAATATTTCTTATATATATATATATATATATATATATAGAGAGAGAGAGAGAGAGAGAGATGAATTGTTGGTTGTAGGATGAACAAGGACAAGAGTGATAGGGGGATATGATTCCACGAGAGAGGGGGCTAAAGGGGCTAAGTCTTTTATTTATTATTTTATTCACCCATATTGGTTTTTAGTTGGGAAAAAGGTGGTTACATGAGATTCTTGGGGAAGCCATATTGTGGTTCTTGGTTCTTGTAATTATTTAAACCTTATTTTAGGTTATTTGGGGGGTTGTGCCTTCAATTTTTTTTTCATTCATTCTTCATTAATTGTTCTTCATTCCATGGGATCACATTTAATTGATGCTCATTCTTTTGTTGTTTATTGATTGGGTTCCTCTTTTTTGTTCATTCGTGTTCTCTTGGTATAGGAATGGAAATGAATGGATGGAGGTAGAGAGCCATTTTCTAGATGGATGTGAGGAATTACTGATCATTCTAGGAGGGAATGGATTCCTGAGTGCTTAGATGCATTGGCATGTTGATATTGATGGTAGTTCTAAAAGAACTGTCCACAACTGAGAATACTTGGAGTTTCCAGCATTGATAATTCCTTACCAGCAGCATTGGATCCCTATAAAGAAATTGGAATAGCCCAAAGGACTGCATGGTAGAGAAAGGGGTTCATTTATTTGGGTTGTGGAGGTTGAAGGGGAAGAGAGATGGAAATTAGGATTGATGTGTGGTTGGGAAACCTGAGAGCTTGATATCTAACTACTATGTGTAGAGTGGGCCTAGGGATCATCCTTATGGATTCATAGCCCTGGCTCAGGGGTGACCTGTTGTTGAGATTTGGAATAACAATGTCTATGGTTGGGAGGAACGTCCTTGGTCTACAACCAATTGGTGAATTCTTATTTAAAGATAAGTGCTCTCTTTGTTTTCTGTATATTGTATATTTTTTTTATGTATTTATCTATCTTAGAGATGTATCTCTATGTACATAATTGTTGGTTATTAATGTACATGGCATGTTGTTCATGTATTGGATGGTTTAGCTTGAATCTTGTTAACTAAATTTGTTGAATCCATGCTTATTGATTTAAAAATAATGGAACATAAATCCATAATAAGTCCAAGAGGATGAATTTGGAAGTAATCGGGCAATGGGTACATTCTTGATCGGTATCTGAGCAAAACGTTTTGGGTTTGTTGTATCAAGTATGTTTTAAAGTGGTAATCAGAGCATTTTGAGGTAGTGTGGCCTAGCTTGGTGACTGGGTACGTTACATATACATCAATCTATTCTATCGAAACTTGGTGGTAGCTTGACTTTAGATCAATCTTACTAAAGAACTTGGCACCCTTAAGTTGATCAAGAAGATCGTCAATCCATGGGATTGGGTATCGGTTCTTAACAATGATTTTTTTCAAGGCTCTATAGTAATGATCATTTCCTTACCTGAAAATTAATGCTTCCACTTTCAACGTGCCTCCACAATGGAGTACATATCCTTGTTATAGTTGGGGTACCTTCAAACAATGTCAAATAGTGTTTAACTATGATAAGCAACCAAATGTCCTTTTTGAGTGAGGACTGTACCAATAGCATAGTCAGAGGCATTTGTCTCAATCTCAAATAATTGTTTCAGGTCTGGTAGTGTGAGAATTAGTGCGAAGTAGAGGTGGTGTTTCAAATCCTGAAACACTTTTTATTGTGGTTTAGACCAGGAAAACTTGGCTTTGGTTCCACCCTTGGTCACTTGACTTAAGGGCCAAGTGATATGAGAGAGCCCAAATATGAACCTTCGATAAAAGTTGGGAATGCCCAAGAAGCTGCAAAGAGCCATCAAGGACATCAGGGATGGCCAATCACAAATAAATTGGAACTTGGCCAAGTCCACATGCACTCCATTTTCATCCACAATGTATTCCAAATACTACATCTTTTTCATGTTGAATGAGCAATTCTCCAAATTAGCGTATAACTGGTCTTGTTGTAGGGTGATCATGACCTACTAGATGTGTTGTAAATTCTCTTCCCAAGTACAATTGAAGATGAGGATGTTGTCTAAATACACTACCACAAAATATTTTATGAATTGTCGTAAGATATCATCCATCATCCTCATGAATGTTGTTGGAGCATTAGTCAAGCCAAAAGACATGACCAACCACTCAAAAAGGCCTTCTTTAGATTTGAAGGTTGTCTTCCATACATCAGTCTGTTCTATCAAAACTTGGTGGTATCCTATCTTTAGATCAATATTACTAAAGAACTTGGCACCCTTAATATGATCAATAAGATAGTCAATCTGGGGGATTAGGTATCAGTTCTTGAAAGTGATTTTGTTCAGGGATCTATAGTCAATATAGATTTGACATGTCCCATCTTTCTTCTACACCAACACAATTGGGCTCCTACAAGGTGAGGATCTTGGTCGAATGTGGCCCTTCCGGATGGGCTCATGAATTTGGCACTTGATTTCCTCATTATCCATAAGGAAGAACCTATATATTTGATCATTGGGTAAGGGTGCACCAGGTATCAAGTCAATGGAATGTTTGACCTGATAGTGCAGAGTCACCCTTGTAGGTGAAGTGAAGATCTCTTTATATTCCTCTACAAACTTGTCCACTTGCTTATGTTGTGTAGAGAGATAGTATGTTGAGGTTTTGGAAATCATAGTGACCTTTCACTCACCTTCTGACTGGACCAAGAAGAGGACAAAATTTGTAGTATGAGAGATTACCTTTTAGCACTGTTTGGTTGATATCAATGAAATTGCAGTAGTTGGAACTACCTTTGGTACCCTGTATGGCTGACCTCCTGAAGTAATAATGACACTATGAGGCTGGGAATCATAAACAACATAATGCTTCCAAATACAAGGTTGTCTGAAAATAACATTACAAACTTTGAGGGGATAAACATCACACAGTACCTCATCTTTGAAGGGCTTGATGTCGTAGGATAGGCAACATTATTGGGTGGCACAAAGGTCTCGTCCCTTTCTCAACCAACCAATGGTGTATGGTTGAGGGTGTGGCATTTTCGGTAGATTTAGTCTCTTGATGACCTCGACTGAGATAGGGCTCTTCTAGATCTCGATGTCAATAATGAAATGTAGTGGGGTCCCCTTTACCCACATATATGAATGGAAGAGGCACTCCCCCTCCTTAATCTTCTCTAACTCATCTGATTGGATCTTTGTGGCTACGATGGTAGCACTAAGTTTTGCATTGATGATCTTCTTTCCAATATCATGTTTTGAATCAATGTTCGAGTGAGGGTCTGGCTCCTTTTCTTTAAGATTGGCCAACAATGACTATTTCAAGCGACATTCATCAGTTTTTTTGTAGGGAATTTTATGGAAGTCACACCACTTTGTAGTGTCCTTCTTCATCTTCTCGTTACCCTTCCTTACCTATGGCTTGGACTAGTTGTCTTGAGGTTGGATTTCCTTGCTCTTCCCCTTGTTATGTGAGTGAGGGTTTCCTTTACCATACTTCTATTGTTGCAGAGTTTTATACCCAAACTCTCACTTATTCCATTGCTTAAATTTCATCTCAATTTTGATAGCATATCAATAGGTGTCTCCCAGTGAAGAGATGTCGAAAATCCATCCCTATTTGGATGTATCTGTGTAGGACATTGCGGTACTTCAAAACCAAGTTCCACTCAGAGTCTCTGATAACCAACATTTAGAACAAGGTATGGAATATGTTGGTGTACTACTACACCATTTGGTCTCTCTCTTAACATAGAGTCATCCATCTCATGTATTGGTCATCATAGTTTCCAATAGGGTATAATTCCTCCTTGAGGGAATCAACAAAGGCCACCAAAGTGGGTCCTCTCCTAAATTTCATAGACTCGTCTTCATTGTGTCTCTCCCAATTTTTTCCCCACAAATATTTGACATGGGGAAGGGCTTTAAGGAGAGAAAAGGTGATCTTTTCGATGTCAAAAACATTTTGAACACAGTAATAACCCTCTAACAGATTTGACCATTTCTCCAAAGAATATGCATCTATCTGGCCTTCAAATAAAGGGATATCAAAGTTAACTTGTACCTTGAAGGGTGTTGCACCTCCAAAATGGTTTCTTATTGAAGGTGCCTTGCCCGTTGTTGGTAGCCATCAAAGGATCTTGACAAAGTTGTTCATCATCTTGTTCCTCTGTCACATGAGGCATTCCTCGAGAAACATATTGAAAGGGTCTCTCGCTCCTTCATGTCTCTTTTCTTCCACCATGGGAGGTTTCTTGGGATGACGGTAGCGGTTGTCCCCAAGTGAAACTATCTTAAGATCCAACTCTTTATACCCTGACCTCATCAAGCACATGCACCAAGAAATAGCAAGGAGCATATTTCTCTGATACCATTGATCCAGATCATATAGGTAAAGAAATGAAACACACACATAAATATAACAGAGAACACAACTATACAGTGAAAAACCAACTTATATTAATGAAAGAAAATAAAAAAATACAATAGAGCACAAACTCGTTAGAATGGTGGTATCTTATTGAGAGAGAGAGAGAGAGATGTTGACTACACTCATTCACAACAAGATGATTACAAAGAGGATGAAAAGGTCATTTTATCATTAAGCCTAAAATACAAAGAGGAAAAAACCCTAAACATCAAAACCCTACCCCTAGAAGATGAAACACCAAAAGTATTGTGAGCCCCGAGGTGGTCACTTGATACGTCAAATTTACGAGGTGAAACGTTTGCATGTGATCTCGTTTTGGGGAAAACAATAACTTATTGGAAAGACTATCTGAGGATTATAATTTTTGGTTGGGTCCAACGCATGCCATGGAAATCCTCGACTCCCCGAATGTCCAAAAACATTATTTAGGGCCTCAAAACAACACTAAAAGTTTGGGACCCAAAAACCCATAGAAAAATTTCCAAGAAGATAGAGAATATTTGATTCGATGGGAGACCACTGGTATCCACCTGGATCAATTGTTAAGGTGATTAAAGAACTCTTCTAAATTATGTCTTAGCATCATTTATGTATCGCTTCCATAGTTTTAAAAGAAAAAATGTATTGATAAATAATTCTTATAGAAATTATTTTTTCTATTATTTCTTGGTGGTGGTTGGGGAAACAATAGGAAATACTTAACAAGTATTTTTTATTATTTCTCCCCACCCCCACCTTCATGTTAATTAATTCCTCTTATTTTCCCCCATCCCGATGAGGGTAGGGGTTAGGGTTAGCAAGTATTTCCCATTTTTTCCTCACACCCTCACCCTCACCCAGGTGGGGAGGATGGAAATATTGGGAAATGGGGGTGGGGATACTTAATAACAAGTATTTACCATTATTCCCCCCCATCCCCACAATCAAGAAATAATGAGAAATAATTAATAATAAGTATTTACATTAGTTTCCACCCTTTGCACCCTCATATAATAATGGAAAATATGTATTATTAAGTGTTTCCTATTATTCCTCCCCACCCCCACCCTTATGTGGGTGGGAGTCTATGGGATCAAGAGAGAAAGATTAAATTCAAGGTGGGGTAGGGGGAATAATAGAGAATGGAAAGAGGTGGAGAGGGTGGGGGTGGGGGGAAATAATGGAAAGCTCTACCTTAGATGTTGGCTAGTTCTAGTATGTTGTTCTTGCTATTGAATGTTGTGATTGGAACTATTGTTATTACTTGTAAAATGCACAAAAACGACAACACCAACAAGGACTTCAGAAGAAACTCATCTTTGGTATACATACTAAGAACCTTCAATTTATCTAGAGATCAATTAACCCTTCTCATCTTCACCATGTCCTTTGAATTCATCTCCACCCTTGTTATCATCACCCCCTCCTCCCTTCTTTTTTTTCTCCACCATCATTTGTTTTTATTGACCAAGGGGGGCATTGTGGGTGGAAACTTAATAAAATATGTAAAACTACACAGTAACATAATTTATATTGTAATGTTATAACTATGGACACTACAACATATGGCACATATCGTGAAACAATGGGAAAGGAAACACTAATACATTTATTTCATTCAATGTAACCTTATGATCAAAAAGTTGCTCTAATGTATGCTCAGAGGCATCTCCACCTCTACTTGTTGAATTGTTAAATGTGGTGAAAAAATAGTTAATGTAAATATGATAAAAAATTAAATGTCAACCATTATTAATATACTAAGTAAAATGAAAAAAAAAATCCTATTAACATAATTTATTATTGGATACTGCAGTATTCATTAAGATTCTAGACTTGTAAACCCAAAATATAATTTTTGCCTTCAGTGGAAAAATTGGTAGCAATACAATTATGATACAAGTGAAAAAAATGATAAAGGAATTCCAATAAGTGTAAAATACAATGCTACATTTTCAAAACACCTTCATATACAAGGGATATTGTTTGGAAGTGCCATATTCATAAATCTTAGAGCTTAAAATAATAATTCAGGTTTAGCATCTTCATCAACTAGTATTATTGGATGCTTGGACAAATAACTTGGTTAAAACATACTGCCTCATAAAATAATGGATCCTTCCTAACCAGGAATGGAGCCTTTCCAACCATGAAATAAATCAAGGTAACACTAGCTAACTGGGTATTGACTTTGCAACCTTGGTGGAAAGATCTCAAATATACCACCTACACGCATAATTTCCACATACTTTTTCACATTCACCGTCATATTGTTGTCATGTTCACCAATGGGGTAGCCAAAAATCTCACAAATCATGTAAACCCTTCACATTGTGGTTGATTTCCACTCCCTTTTATCATTGTGGTTCAAATCCTTCTTGTTCTACTTGGAGGTTTTCTAAAAATGATCATCCTCATTGGCCACTAGCCTCTGCGTGGCCTACACCAAAAATGTAATTTTTTGGTGGGAAGCGTCCTAGCTTATCCCTATTCCAATGCAGGCATTCTAAATATGAGTATAAAATAGAATTTAAAACATTGCATAGAAGGATTATCAAGGAAAATGTTATTTTTAACTTGGTAATCCTTCTAAAATGTTGATTTATTTTATTTTACTTTTTCAAATCTTGGAGATTATATCTAGATATTTTTAGCATTCTCTTTGGCAACAATACCAAACCATGTTGAGCTACAAAATTATAGCAATAGAGTGTTGAACTCCATAGCTCACTTTAATTATCAACCATGATGTCACACAAACTTTAAAGGTGTTGTATATTGTATGTACAAAGCTACAAAGATATAATTCACTTGAGAAATGAGGTATTCTAAAGTCCTAAATGTCTTAATTTACAATGTTGTAGAAAATTAAGTAACCAACTATGAGTTGTTGGAAATAATATACCTTAGCTCCATTCAACATATTAAAGGAATTATTCCTATTGTCATATCTTCATGCAATTTTCTAAAATTCAAATGGTATCTATACCATTACCTAATGAAATGAAGTCTAATGTGGGTGAAGATAGTTGGGTTTCTCTCTATACATTCACAAGGTGAAATTGAATTGTGCAGTAATGATCATAGTCATAAAGAATTACAAGACTCATGACCATATAGTTGATTATGGCAGTTAAAAGTAATGTAAACAAAATAGAAAATTAGATTACATATTTCTATACTAAACAAGAATTTGATAATTCTGAAATGAATAGAAACACAGATAAACTAAATAGAAATGCAGGTAAAATAAATGAATAGATAATGCAAGTAAACTAACTAAACAAAAATGCAAGTTAACCAAGCAGGGTTCATTATGATCTCTCCTTAAATGGGCCCTACCGAAGGGAGCTCTAGAGCCTTGTCAAGGAATCTTAAAACTAAACTAAACTAAAAACTTTATTCAACAATCTACATAAATTACATAGATAGTGACATTAATGAAACGCTATTCTTAGCTAAGCAAGTGAACTAGATTTATAAAATTCAAAAGTAAAAAGTATTAGGAACCCTAACTCTTCCATCTTGAGCCATATAAATAGTGAGGTACCTTGGATTCCTTGCAAGAAGAACTCTAAGCAACTCTATCAATAAGTTCCCTAATTCCTAGGAAGTTGTCTACCTAGTTCCCTCCAAATCAAGTATATATGAGCTTGGCTAGGGATTATTTCTTGTCTCCTCTATCTAGATTTGATCTAAAATACAATTGGGATTTGGGATTCAAATTCCCCATGTATTTAGTGTTTGTGTTTTGAGTTGGATAAATTTATTAGTCACCCTCGTGCATTGAGGTAACCTGCTCCCATAATGTACTCTCTCTGTTAATTGTTAATTCTTGATTATAATGCATTTTAGTTTTAGAGGTGGAGTAGTTGTCACATAAGGATCAAGTCTCTTCATGGTGTGAAATACATGGGATTAGTTCCCAGATACATAAATCAAACTTTGTTGTGACCTTATGTTTCCAATCAATGTTAATGCATATTATTCCAATCAACACAATAGATTCAAATAAAAATCTAAACCATGCATTGATCATATTCTTCTTGAAATTAAGTCAATCACATTATGTTAAATATCACATGTCAAACAATATCTAAGTTGGTCATTCAAGTAAGATATTCCAAATGTATCGGGTCTTTAAGACTAATTGGTATTGATTATAACAAAAATACATATAGAAATGATGAGCAACATATGACAAACATGGGGTTCATCGATGTTCCCGAATAAGTGGCATATTATCCTCTATGTGAATTTTTCTCCACTATAATACACCTCCCCCCTCTATCCCTCTCCACCTTTCATACTTTCTTTCATTGGAGCACCTTTTAATTGTCATTCTTCATATTTTCTCCAAGTTGGGGAGGATGAACATGTCAATATTAGTTTCACTATTAATCAGTGTACTCACCAACTATTAGTGATTGCAATACCTCAATTATCCTCTGATATCAATGAGATATGAGGTTTATAATGTGATGGAAGAGTAGTGTGATCTTCACTTCACACTGTGAATCCTTTAAATAAGTTTAGTGTCATTTCATTCACATTTAGAAACTTAAATGTGGTGCTTACACTTAAGGAATGAAAATAGTAGACAATCTCAGATTAATTTGATATTAAACTTCTATTATTTTCTATAATGTTAAAATTATTGTGAACAATGTGATCAACTTCCCAGTTTTTGTTGTTATTGTTAAAATTTTAGACGTTACAGTTATCTTTTTTAACATTCATTAGCAATTGCATGTAATAGGATGACTAAAAGATAAACAATCATAGAACACAAGATATATCCTGGGAAACCCTTGTGTAACATACCCAACCACCCACAGGCTGGGGTACGCTACCTTCAAGCCCGCCCTTGGACTTCTTTCTCTTACCGATACCTTTTTAAAATTTAAATATGCATAAAAGAAAAGACTTTAACTAAATGCACAACAGTAGTCAGCAAGCATGCATAGTCTAAAGATTCAATTAAACGATAATTAAATATACAGTGGAAATACATGCATATACATGTAAATGATACCATAACAGAGAGCACTTATATTTATGAAAGATGACACCAACTGGATGCAGACCAAGGACGTTCCACCCAACTGTAGACACTATTGTTCCAAAACTCAACAGCAACGTCACCCCCAAGCCAGGGATATGAATCCACAAGGACGGTTCTAGAGTGTTACTTGGCTTCCCACACCAGTCAACACCGAAGCTCTCATAGGCTTCCCAACTCTCACATCAATCCAAGTACCCAGCTCTCTTCTACCCATCTTGTACCACCCGAGAGAACGAACCTCCACCCTTATCTGCCACATAGTCCCTCAGGCAATCCTTCTCCTTATCTGGGCTCCAGCGCAACTAGTCCAGAATCTCAATGCTGGAACTCTCAAGACTCGTAGCTATGAGAAATGTTGGATACAGGCCAACACATCTCATACATGCAGGCCTCAAGTCACGTCTGGATCACGCCACTGACCACTACAACCCACCATACCGTGGCTAATTATTCAGCAGCTCGTTTCCCTTTCCCAAGCCAAGACATGGATGAGGATGGATCAATGAATGGGTAAGTGGGTGCATGAAAGTGCGTGAGGTAAATGAATGAACGTATGGGAAATCAATGAACAAGCCATCATTCGAAACCCCCCATCAAACTAGAGGTGGATTTAAGTAACTTCATGGGGAATCAAGAACCTCCTGGCCTTCCCCAAGAAGCTCATGTAACCGATCCCCTCCCTTAGACAAAAAGGGGTAATTAAAATAGGAATAAACACTCCACCCCTCAAGGCCCCTCTCTTGTGGAATCATAGCCCTCTATAAATCTAGTCCTTGTCTGTCTAGCAGCCAGCAATGTATTTATTATTAATAATGATAAAAAAAATATTACATGTCTTGGGAACACTGGCCTTTTAATAATTGTTTGGGCACTCTGGCCTCTCAACATTTTAACAATACATTATTTAAAATGGGAGTTCAAAACCTAGGGTTTTACATCCCCTCCCCCTTATTTTGGCAGTGTCCTTAGTGCATATACAAAATAGAGATCCAAATCTCAAATTTATTCAAAAAGTTGTGGGTACTCTGCCCGCATGGCATCTTCATGCTCCCATGTAGCATATTCAGGACCATAGCAGTTCCAATGAACTTTTACCAGCTCTATAACTCGATTTTAGAGAATTTTGACTTTTCTGTCCAATACCCTCATTGGTTGAACCTGAAAATCTCCCTCTATCTCTACTTGAATCAGATGCCAATCAATAACATGTTTAGGATAATGTACATATTTCTTTAGTAAAGAGACATGAAATACATTATGCACATTCATGGAAGTAGGCAATGCAAGCATGTATGCAACTGGCCCTATTCTTTCCAATATTTCAAATGGACCATAGAATCTGGCTGCCAACTTTGTACAACTACCCAATTTCAAATAGTTTTTCTTGGGCTTCACTTTCAAAAGTACATTCTCCCCTACTTTAAATTCTCTAGTTGTCCTGTTATTGTCTGCATAAACTTTATGTCTATCATGTGATGCCTTTAAATTCTACTTGATCTTGACCACCTAGTCTTCCATGTCCTTGAGTAACTTCGGCCCAAGTACCACTCTATCTGTTGGGTTGTCCCGACTTACTGGAGTGTTTCATTTCCTATCATACAAGGCTTAAAATGGGCTCGTTATCAATGAATCTTGATACCCATTATTATATGCAAACTCAACCAAGTGTAAGTAATCTTCCCACTTAGATGGCTTATCCATCACATACATTCTCATCATGTCTTCAATTATTCGATTGACTCTCTATGTTTTCCCATATTTCTGGGGATGATATGTTGTGTTAAAGTTTAGATTTGTGCCAAATACTTTAAACAATCCCCTCCAGAAATTGGAGGTAAACTTTGTATCTTTGTCTGAAACGATTGTCCTAGGTATCCCATGCAACCTAGCAATTTCCTTCATGAAAATTTCTGCAATATTATTCGATGTATGTGTTGTCTTCACAACCACAAAATGATCATCCTTTGTTAATTTGTCAACCACCACCATGATTGAATCATGTTGCTTATTCGTTCTGGGTAATCCTTTGATGAGATCCATGGTAATCACTTCCCATTTCTTCTCTAGGATTGGCAATGGCTGCAGCAAACCCGTTGGGTGCCTATGCTCAGCCTTCACCTTATGACATTCCATACATTGAGCGATGTAATCATCAACATCCTTCTTCATTCCTGACCTGGCCAAAAAAACTGGCTTCTTACTGTTGTGATTGTTTTTTGGTAACCGGGATGTCCAGCATAAGGAACATCGTGCATTTCCTTTAGTACCAAATTCCTCAGTTCTCCAGAACTAGGAACATAGATTCTATTCTTATGCATGAGTAATCCATCTTCCTTTATCTCGTACTCCTTTATTTTCTGTTGTACATCCCCTTGCTATAACTTTTCCTTTACTTGTAGGTAATGCTGGTCTGTAACAAGACCATCTAAAATTCTTCTCTTCAAGTCTGACTGATGCATACTGACAGCAGTAGCATGCATGATATCCACTCTTCTACTAAGTGCATCGACAACCTAATTCTCCTTTCCCTTGATATTCTTGATATCGAAATCATATTCAATTAAAAATTCCATCCATCTTGTTTTCCTGGCATTCAAGGTTGGTTGTTCAAAAATATACTTCAGGCCAATGTGGTATGTCCTTAATTTGAATTTCTTCCCCATGAGATAATGCCTCCACATCCTCAAGGTGTGAACAATGGAAGCAAGTTCCAAGTCATGCGTGGAATAGTTCCTCTCATGTTCCTTAATCTTTCTGAACTCATATCCAATGACATGTCCATTTTACATGAGGAATCCCCCAAGTCCTTCCTTACATGCATCTGTACATACCACAAAACTTTCCTTTGGGTCAACAATCTTTAACACAGGTTTACTAGTAAGTAATTCCTTCAACAGATTAAAATTATTTTCACACTTGAGTGTCCATTCAAATTTAGTTCCCTTCTTTTGCAAAGAAGTGATGGGATGAGAAATCTTAGAGAACCCTACTATGAATCTTCTGTAGTAGCCAGCTAATCCCATAAAAGATCTGATGTTTGACACATTTATGGGTGTTGTCCATCCTCTAATGGCTTCGATCTTCTCTGGATCTACTGTTATGCCCTGCTCTGAAATAATGTGTCCCAAGTAATGGATCTGCTTTTGATAAAAATAACACTTACTCAACTTGGCATACAACTGATGTTCTCTCAGTACTTGTAATACCAGTCTTAAGTGATGTTCATGCCCCTCTTCAGACTTAGAATAGATAAGTATGTCATCCAGGAATACTTTGACAAATTTATCCAAATAATTTCTGAATATGACATTCATTAAGAACATGAAGACAACTGGTTCATTGGTCAGTCCAAATGGCACCACTACAAATTCATAATGCCCATACATGGTCCTAAAGGTTGTCTTATGAATGTATTCTTCCTTGATTCTTACCTGATGGTATCCTACCCTCAGGTCAATCTTTGATTATATCTTTTCTCCTCTTAGCTGATAAAAGAGGTCATCAATTCAGGGTAGAGGATACTTTTTCTTTATAGTGCACTTGTTTAGTTGTCGAAAGTCAATACACAACCTCAAGGTTCCATATTTCTTTTTGACAAAAAGTATTGGTGCTCCCCAAGGTGAAACACTTGGACATATGTACCCTTCAACAATTCCTCCAAGTGCATTTGTAATTATTTTAACTCTGGTGTGCTCATTCTATAAGGTGTTTTTGACACCAGGGCAGCTTTTGGCACTAAATCAATTGAGAAATCTATCTCCCTTCTTGGTGGAAATCTGGGTATTTCTTGGAATACATCGTCAAATTCTTGTAGTATCGAGGAATATTCAAGTCTTGACCCCTTTGTATTTTCTATCTCTTCCACATGAGCTGCATACAATTGAAATCATTTCCTAAAACATATTTTTATCTATAAGGTTGAAATCTCCCTTATAGACATGGGTCTTGGAACTCCTTTCACAGTGCTTTTTTTTCCATTTCCATCAAGGCATGTAAATGTCGTGTTATGATAATCTAGGACAGCATGATGCTTTTCCAACCAATCCATTCCAATCAGAATATCATAAGACCCCAATGGTATGATATTTAGATCAATACTAGTATTCATGCCATTAAGACTCATGGAACAACTTCTGACCATGTCATGGATTCTTCTTTTGGTTCAAGTGGCTAACAGAACCAAACTTGCTTTTCCAAGTTTACTTTTCTCCAAATGTAATCTATCCACTATCTTAGGATCAATGTAACAATGAATTTCTCCTGAATCAATCAAAATAGCAACATGCTAATTTATGATCTTACCTTCCACCTCGATCATATTGGACTGGTACTCTGCTTGTCAATCATCTAAATATGCATAGATTCTTCCCATATCTTCAACTGATGTAGCCTCTTGGATGTTTTGCACGGTCTTCCCTCTATCCTTTATGTGTGGGAAATCCTTGTACAGGTGATCTTCCTTGCATCCCCATCATTGGATTGGTGCTCTTCCCCTTTTTCCCAAGGAATCTTATTTCTTGAAATCCCTCTTAGCATACTGATCTTGACGATTTCTATTAGGATCATTCCTATTAAAGTAAGATTTGAATCCTTTCCTCCTCTGATCGGACTTCTCATTCTTCTTGTCCTTCCAAGATTTCTACAGAGATTCTCTTCCTTGGCCTTGCTCATACAGGTATTTAACCTTCCTGATGGATTCAGTCAAGGTCTTGGGCTCATCATACTTGATCTTTTCCTTATAAAAGGATGGCAGTCCACTTAGAAATCTCTGTATTTTCACTTTCTCATCACCAATGAACCTGACATACTTTAACAATCCCAAGAACTTCTTTGCGTACTCTGCCATAGTCCCGCTTCCCAACCTGAGTTCAAAGAACTCCTACATTTTCTTGTCATAGAAATGATCTGAGAGGTACTCCTTCTAGAAGTACTTCTTGAACTGATTCCAAGTGATCCTACTTTCATTAACATGTTCCACTTGCTTCAGTTGGTCCCACCACATTGTAGCTTTCCTGTGTAAATGGTAGGTGGCAATCTTGGCTTTTATATTTGATGCATAGTTATGCAACTGAAAATATCTTTGGATTCCAAGCAACCATGCTTCAACATCATCTTCCCTTTCTCTTTCACCATCGAAGGAAGGTGTCTTGAGCTTCCTCGGCTCTCCTTGCAAACTATCTACCTCTTGTTTCCTTCTTTGTTGTCTAACAGGAGACACCTATGGACTGCTTGCGGGATCTTCCGAGGCATAAAAATTTCCTTCTGAGTAAGGATGTGAGTGGCGTCCATGATCTCTATTGGCACTTCTAGAATAGCCAACTCTTCCACGATCATCCCTTCTTTCATGGCACCTACCTTCTTCTTCTTGTATTGAGTTTGATCCCTTCTTCGTTTGTCTCTGCAATTGAATTAAGCTCTGCAACACTCGAGCATTTATCTGACTTTTCTCTCTCATCAATCTCTCGTTGTCTTCTTTGTATCTCTGCACTTCCATCTTCATGCTTCTTACCATTTCTATTAACTTTTCCTGCTCTCCTTTTCCCTTGCGTCCATTGGACTATGTCTATGCATTACCAACTCCGGTATTCTAGCCTTTGGCCTCCTTATCATGACTAGAGGCTCCTTCACCTTCTTCCATTTCCTCACATCTTAAGTTGATGTGTTTAAACCCCTTAATTCTGCAAAATGTGCAAGTGACCATTTTGTTAGAATTATGCATATGATAAACAAAATTTCCAAACCATGCTATAGGTCTCTTTCTTTTTTTTGTTCATGGAGATCATATCCCCATTCTCTGAAAATAACAGTGTCTTATTATCCTTGGTTGAAACAAAATTTCATCCTACGCAGGTGCTTCCTTCAAACCACCTTCCCAATGACCACGACTAGAAACCGCGGCTAAATCCTTCCTTAACACTTTTTTGTCTCGAAGACAACCAATTCGTCCCTTAGCCCTCCTTCCCTCAGCTCTCAATCTGCATATGACCACGACCATGACCCTGCACTTAGCTGAAAAAGCGTTTGTCCAGAGCTTTGGGACTTTGGAACTTTCATATAGGACCAGATCAATGGTCCTCATCCTCTTTCATGATCAACAATCGAGATCCACTTCAGGACTCTGTGCTTCGAGAGTCTCAACTTTCCTCGCTTACCTCCTCCCGGAACGCTTTTACCTGGATTTCATGATATTTTGATGAGTGTCCTCCCACAGATCAGTGACTATGAATCACTTCATCTCTTCAGGCTTTGGAAGTTTCAAACTTTCCTCATGCACTTTCTCCTGGAGTGATTTCACCAAAAGTTGACGATCCTTCGACATGTGTCTTCTGGAATCAATCGTTGATATGTACTCCGATCTTCAGGCCTTCGGGATTTTTTGGTCCAACATAACCTGTCACATCTTTCCCCTCTGGAGTGACCAGTCTCTGGACTGCACGATCTTTTTCCACGTGGAAAAATATTAGAAGCAGACATGTGGCCCAATCAGGTGGGTGCCACGTGTCACGTTCTAACTAACTTTTCAATACTCCAAATTCTCAAAACTTACTGACACGTGGAACACATCCCATGTGTCCACATCATCTCAGGTGACATCCACAAGCCACGTCACTTCTGGAATTCCAGGATTCACATCACCTCTAGGTGACGTCATCGTGCCCCATAACTTCGGCTCTTTGGGCTTCGAGACTTCAGGAGTTTCCATACTATCACACTTCCAATTCTCTCGAACTCTGAATTCCCGAACTGGCCAATCTGTCGCCATGTGTCCTCTTGGAATAGATGACTAAGATTCACTTCGGGTCTTCACCCAGAGTCCACATATATGCACCATGTTTCCTCCTTAATCTAATGGTTGAGGCTTACTTTGGGTCTTCAGACTTCGAAAATCTCAAATTTCAAAACTTATCTGGCCCCACTGGCTTTTATCTGAAGCCCTGGATCTGGTGACGCATGGCTCTCGATAGATCAATGGCTGAGATCCTTTTTGGTCTTCGAGTTTCAGGAGTTTCAAATATCAACTGAAAACCTCTCGAATAGATTTCTTCAAAGTTACTGATCTGCTGACACGTACCTCTTGGTGATCGACGGTCAGGATCTACTTCGGCTATATGGAGTTTCGATGTTTGATCCCTAACATGTCACATCACTTACTTCCTTTCAATTTGTGGGGGTACGCATCGACAGTTTGGAGTAACCCGCTTTTCTCCCCACAATTCTCCTGACGCTGACATGTAACCCCTTAGTGAAACCGTGGTTTGGATTGCGGGACCGCCTTGAGGAATTATCTCCCGTGCAACTTGGTTCCCCACAATGTTGGTTGTCCATTGATCTCTCTCTCCAATGGGATCTGATGGTAGTGACCTTAACCCTTTCTTCCTTTTCATCAGACAACCATTGTTCACATGTCCTCTGATCCAATGATCCCAGATCTCTCCTAATCCTACAATGGAAATCGCTCCTGAATTCAAAGGGGACGATCACGATCCTTCGAGCCCCTTACACTGGGTCTTTGGTGATCTAAATACTATGTAGATTCTGCAATTCCATTCCTCCTGATATTTTCAACTCCATGGTCAGAGTTTGATCTATAACCACGAGAATCTGACCAACAGACTCGGCCCATATCAGACCGGTGTTTCAACCAGAAGCTCTGATACCAAATTGTAACATACCCAGCCACCCACAGAATGGGGTACGCTACCTTCAAGCCTGCCCCTGGACTTCTTTCTCTTACCGATACCTTTTTAAAATTTAAGGATGCATAAAAGAAAAGACTTTAACGACATGCACAACAATATTCAACAAGCATGCATAGTCTAAAGATTGAATTAAACGATAATTAAATATACAACAAAAATACATTCATATACATGTAAATGATACCATAATAGAGAGCACTTAACTTTATGAAAGATGACACCAACTAGCTACAGACCAAGGACGTTCCACCTAACCGTAGACACTATTGTTCCAAAAGTCAACAACAGTGTCACCCCCCAGCCAGGGCTATGAATGCACAAGGATGGTTCTAGAGTGTTACTTGGCTTCCCACACCAGTCAACACCCAAGCTCTCATAGGCTTCCCAGCTCTCACAACAATCCAAGTACCCAGCTCTGTTCTACCCAGCTTGCACCACCCAAGAGAACCGACCTCCACCCTTCTCTGCCACGCAGTCCCTCAGGCAATCCTTCTCCTTATCCAGGCTCCAACGCAACTGGTCCAGAATCTCAATGTTGGAACTCTCAGGACTCGCAGCTATGAGAAACGTTGGACATAGGCCAACGCATCTCAGACATGCAGGCCTCAAGTCACGGCTGGATCACACCAGCGACCACTATAGCCCACCATACCATGGCTAATTCTTCAGTAGTTTGGTTCCCTTTCCCAAGCCAAGATGCATATGAGGATGGATCAATGAATGGGTAAGTGGGTGCATGAAAGTGCGTGAGGGAAATGAATGAACGTATAGGAAATCAACAAACAATCCATTAGTCGAACCCCCCCATCAGACCAGAGGTAGGTTTAAGTAACTTCGTGGGGAATCAATAACCTCCTAGCCTTCCCCAAGAAGATCACGTAATCGATCCCCTCCTTTAGACAAAAATGGGTAATTAAAATAGGAATAAACACTTAGCCCCTCAAGCCCCCTATAACTCTAGTCCTTGTCCGTCTAGCAGCCAACGATGTATTTATTATTAATAATGATAAAAAAAATTACATGTCTTGGGCACACTAGCCTTTTAATAATTGTTTGGGCACTCTGGCCTCTCATCATTGTAACAACACTTTATTTAAAATGGGGGTTCAAAACCTGGGGTGTTACACCTCGTGGGGGAGAAAACCCAGCAACCAATTTTTCAGTATAGATTCCTTCAACCAGTACAATGTCACATTATAGCTCTCGACAAATAGACCAAGACCAAGATACCAAAGACTAAGAAACCAATACTTCCTATGCTAGACCTTCCTTGCTATGCTCCAAATACAGAAGAGGTGAGTTGTGTGTGTATACAAATGAGAGGAACTCGACCTCTATTTATACGCATAATTGACTCCCGAAAAGACACAACCCTAAGAGGGTATGTTTTGACTTTTACATCATTCTAATCACTTAAAACCTAAACCATAACTAACCCCTACTACATAGTATCCTAAGAATATTAATTGTTTTTATCTTTGTAACCCTATACATATA
>JZKD02S1698904.1:638918-661411 GCA_000966675.3 Picea glauca
TATATATATCAACACTTAGAATTAGTTATGATATATTATTAATTATTATTTATTATCATTATTTTATTAATTTATTTGATTTTAATTTTTTTTTAGCTCTGAAAATAGGGTTTATAGACAACTGACCTGGTTAAAATCATAAATTGTCCTACATCTAAAATATTAATTGACTAAGACCAACAATCTTTCAATTGACAATTAGTCTTGATGATGAATCTCGATTCGGATTCGAAACGTTGATGACAAAAATGACACCAACTGTGTATTATCTGGAAACTGACTTCGAAACTCCTCACCACAGAAATCTGAAAACAGTAATAAAATAATAATTTATTTTGAGCTGATTTATACAATAAGATTACAATAACCTTCTTTAGGTTTGACCAATTCGAATACAAAAGAATATCTTCTGTAGTTACATCGAAATATCAACACTCCCTCTTAACTAGGAAGGTATTATTTGTTGCCACATGAGCTCATGACCATTGACTGTTGAACATGTGAATATATACATCATCGTATATCCATAGTAAAACATGACTTCACATCCAATGCATCCATGGCCTATGGGTAGCTCTCAAATAGCTTCAATATGTCACCATGACATCCACTACCCTGCAATGCATTTGTACCTCATCATGTGCACCCATGTGACTTCATAGCCAATGCATCCAAGGCCTATGGGTAACTCTCAATGATCCAGGTGGATATCGGTGGCCAACCACCTATTCCAAATAGCTTAAAAAAATCTTCTGGAAATTTACTATTGTTAGTAGGTTTTCGGTTCCTAAACTTTCAGGGCTATTTTGAGGGCCTAAATGAAGTTTTTTCACGATATGGAAACTCAATTATCGTTGAAGGCTCTTATTGAGCCCCCAAAATGAATCTCTTCATCGATACCTTTCCAATGAGATATTTTGCGCCCCAAATGGAGATCGTATGCCAAAGTTATGCCCCCGGGAAGTTGATACATCAAACTACCCAAAATAGGGTCCACAAAATTGTTGGATTTTCATACTTCAAGGTTAGGGTTTTGGATTTTATTTATGTTAAAAAGGCATTTGGAGCCTCATTGTAATAATATTCTTATGAATGTGAGTAGCCAACACATCTCTTCTCAAAGATAAGCTGTCACCATTCTAGCGAGTCTTTCACTCTGTATTTGTACATTTTGCTCATTAATAGAAACTGTGCATTATTGTATCTCTGTGTTTATGGTTATATCTATGATATATCTATGTTATATTATTGGATATGTAATATCTCTCTGTACATTTCTTTATTATATCTCCACTCTCATTTCATGCCGAAAATAATCCGGATCAATGGTATCAGAGCAGGCTACTCCTGATCGTTTTTCAATGCATGTCCCCAACAAGGTACAAGTATAGCAAGTTGGGTCTCGAGCTTGTCTCTCTTGAGGATAATCGCTCTCACATGCCCAAGAAGCCCTCCATGGTAGAAGAAAATAAAAACGACAGAGCAGGTGAATGTCATGGATGATTTTAGGGGCTAAATTTCTTTCATGGGATAATTTTCCATAGTTTTTACCAAAAAAACATTCGTTATTCTAAAAATATTTCTCCCAAATTCTAAAGGACAAAATTATTTTACCTTAAAAATTGCCAAAATTTTATATAAACTATATAAAATCCTTAGAAATTTAATTTTTTTACAAAAATATCGCCAAACATTCATAGTTGGCATATGAAGGATTAGTAAGATTCGCCAAGGTTTCTACATTTTAAAATAAATTTCCGTCCTTAAAATCATCCTTGTGGGAAATTCTATTAATATGTTGCTTAAGCAAGCTCTGACGCGATAGAGGGACGAAATGATGGAGAATTTTTCCCACGTCCTTCAACGCCTGCTGATAACAGTAGGCACATCTTCATCAAGAGCCCACTTTGGAAGCACCTCTCCTTTCAAGGTACAAGTCAATTTTGATATTCTCGTATTCAAAGGTCAAATAGATGAGGATGCCCCAGAAAAATGGTTAAATCTGTTAGAAGGTTATTTCTCTGTTCATAATTTTTTCGAGAGGGAAAATCTCACCATCGCACTCCTTATTGCTCTCCCCCATGTAGAACATTGGTGGGAAACTCCCTGAGAGCAAAGTTCCACATAGGATTCTGGAATATATGGGGTTGAGCCCACTTGGAATTTTTTTGTGGATGCGGTCAAGGAACAATATTACCATATTGGTAACTATGACGACCAATACATGAGATGGACCACACTGCGACAAGAGAGGGGCCAAACAATGTCAAATTTAAAAAATAATTTTCATAACTTGCACACCAAGATGGGTATCAAAGACTCTGAGCGACATCTGGTTCTGAAATACCACGGGGCTCTACATAGGTACATCCAAACCGAAATGGATTTCCTGGACATCTCATCACTGGGAGTTTCCTATCGATATGTTGTCAAAATCGAGTAGAAATTTGGGCACTAGAACAAACAGGAGTTCAGGTCTGCAAATTCGCAACAAACAAAGCATGATAAAGATGGCTAAAAAACATCCTCTCAAAAACCAATCCAAGCCATAGGAAAAGAAGGGTAAGGGAAAGACAAAGAATGACATTGGAAATTGATGTGATTTCCACAAAATCCCCTGGCACAACATCGATGAATGTCGATCAAAATAGTCATTGGTGGCCGAGATCAAAGAGAAAGAGTCGAACTCAAATTCAGATTATGATTCAGAAAATAATGGGAGAAAACAAATCATTGACTCATACCCCACTGCTTAATCCAGGTGGATATTTGTGGCCACCCACCTATTCCAACTAGCTCCTCTTGATCATTTTTAGTTCATCACGCTCTTCTGTAATTCTTTGTAATTGTGGGTTCTACACTTTTGGGGTTTTCTTAATCCCTACACAGATTCCAGGTGGTGATTGGTGGCCTCCCGTCTAATACAACTGGCTTATTTTGGAAGTTTTTGTGTCAGTACATCTTTCTTTACTTCTAGGGCCATTTTGGGGCCCTAAACAATGTTTTTTTGGCTTTCCATAGTCAAACTATAGATGGAGTTAAAGTTTGATGGAATAATGTGTAGTTTTGGAAAATACCTTTCCAACGAGCTATCAAGTGCCTGAAACGAAGGACGTATGCAAAAGTTACGACCCCGAGAAGTTGAGGAACCAACTTACCCATCGGGGCCCACATAACTTTTGGCATTTCATCTCCTAGGGTTAGGTTTTTGGATGTCTAGGGTTTTGGAATTCATGAGCAATGTTAAAAAGGCCTCTAGAGCCTCATTTTAATCATTCTTCTCAGACAGATGTGCGTAGAAGCCACATCTCTTCTTAGAGATACTTACCACCATTCGAGCAAGTTGTTTTCAGTAATGCAGTTTTACAGTTTCATCCTATTTTATCTATTCAATAGAAGTTATTGTTCACTAGATATTTGTTGTTTTTCTCTGTATCTATGTGTTATTGTATTCAGTCTATTATTTATTTAGTTCCGTTCATAAATCCGGATCAGTGGTATCCGAGTGGTTTGCTCTTCATTTATTTTTCTTCATGCATGTCCCAGACAAGATCCGGGTACAAGAAGTTGGGACTCGAACCAGTCGATCTTTTGTAAGATCGATCACACTGAGCCCGACCAAAATTGATGGGGGACAATAAGAAAGATGATGGAGCATGAGATCCTTTTAAAAAAATTTTCAAGGAAGCCCTTGCGCGACAAAGGAATAGAATGATGGAAAAATTTACACAAATCCTTCGGTGGCTACCCACGGGAGACGCATCTTCATCAAGAATCCATGAAACCCCCTTCAAGGTACAAGTAAATTTTGATATTCCATTATTTGAAGGAATGATAGATGCGGATGTTGTAGATAAATGGTTGAATATGCTCGAAGGTTATTTTTCGGCCCACAATTTTTCTGATAGGGAAAATATTACTTTTGCACTCCTCAAGGTCGTCCCACATGTTAAGGACTAGTGGGATACTTACTCTGAGAAAAGGGCCATAGAGGAATCTACAGTATTTGCAGTCGCCCCCACATGGGATTCCTTCTAGGATTCCATTAAAGAACAATACTACCTTGTTGGAAGCTACAAGGACCAATACACAAGATGGATTTCCCTGCGTCAAGAAAGGGACCAGACAGTACCAGATTTCACCAATATTTTCCATACCCTACACACCAAATCGGGTATCAAAGACTCTGAACAACATCTAGTACTCAAATACCACGGATGAATACATAGATACATTCAAACATAAATGGATTTTCTAGACATTGCATCATTGGGTACGACTTATAGATATGCTATCAAGATCGAGAAGAAATTTAAGTAGAAGAGGCGAGAGTTTGGATCAACAAACTCCTCACAGCCAAAGCAGGGAAAAGGTGGCCCCAACCAACAAAACAAGGGTCAAAGAAAAGAGGGCCACTCTCAAGACAACCAGTCCAAGCCGCAACACAAGAAGGGTAATGAGAAGTTGAAGAAGGACACGTGAAAGTGGTGTGAATTCCATAAAATCCCTAGACACAGGAAAGTGGTGTGAGTCTAGACATGTTGTGTATGAGTCTAGACTCCGCAGTGTTATTATTACTTTGGGTATACAATTGTACAGGATACCAAATTTAGCACCACCTACCATTATTTCTTTAATATCTGTTAAGCAATGTAGTAAGGTCATTTCACAGACCAGAAAGTTAGTCTTCTTTGTGATTTGTTCTCATAGTAAGCAGAAGGTCATCACCGCATCCGTGAACTCTACATAGAGCCTCTCTTTGCAGCAGAAGAAAGTGGATGGAATCATGGAAGAATATAGAAACATCTTCTCCTCACCCACTTGGGTACTGATGCACTGCCAATTCAAACATCCAATTGATATAACCCCTGGTGCACCTCTGACTAATGGACTAGTTTATCATCACTCAATGATGGAAAATGACGAAATCAAGCATCAAATTCAAGAGTTGCTTCAAAAGGGGCACATCAGACCCATCTCATCCCCTAGAGGAAACTCGATTGTACTAGTGTATAAGACAGATTAGACTTGGTGGCTTTGCATTGATTACAGAGAATTAAACAAAATCACATTTAGGAACCGGTACTCAATTCCCCAAATTTATTACCTTCTTGACCAACCCAAGGGAGCCAAATTCTTCAGCAAGATTGACCTAAAGTCTGGATACCACCAGGTTCCCATCAAACCGACTCATGTATGGAAGACAACTTTCAAATCTAAAGAAGGTCTCTTTGAATGGTTGGTCATGCCCTTTGGCCTAACAAATGCACCAACAACTTTCATGAGGTTGATGGATGATGTATTGAGACCCTTCACCAAATATTTTGTGGTAGTATATCTGGATGACAGCCTCATCTTTAGCAAAACTTGGGAGGAGCACATCCAACATATTCAACAGGTTTTGAGCACTCTACAGAAGCAAAATCTATATGCCAACTTGGGAAAATGATCCTTTGGCATGAACAGGGTCCAATACTTGGGCTACATTGTTTATGAACATGGGGTACATGTGGATCCATCTAAGATCCAATTCATCCATGACTAGCTAGCCCTGAACACACTAACTGAGCTTTAGAGCTTCTTGGGACTTGCCAACTTCTACTGACGGTTCATGTTGGGATTCTCCCATATCATATGGTCCCTCAACCAAGTGACCAAGGGTGGTGGCAAGGAAAAGTTCGTGTGGGGGAAGGAACAACAATGAGAATTTGATGATCTAAAGCATCGCTTATGCTCAGCTCCAGTACTCTCCTTACCTGATCTGCAAAACCCTTTGAGATTGAGACTGATGCATCTGACTATGTTGTAGGCATGGTTCTCACTCAACACGTTCATCTGAAAGCATACAATAGTGAGACACTCTCATATACTATTCGAAAATACCCCACCTATGACAAGGAAATTCATTCTATTGTACAAGCCTGTCGTCAATGGAAACATTACATTATGGGAAAGAAGACAATAATCCACACTCATCACAAGCCTTTGCAGTTCATACAGACACAGGGGAAGTTGCAGAATGACCACCATCAGAAGTGGTCCACCTACATACAACAGTTCCATCTCAACATCAAGTATAAGAAAGGGAGCACAAATCATGTCATTGACTACCTCAGTCGACCTCTCGTGGTTTCACTCATCATCGTGCTCCATTCTTGTGTGCATGAGGCATCTGAGTGGCCCCAACTTTATCAACAATATCTAGACTTCACCACCACCTATCGGCTCTTACGTACAAGCGTGAATGTCACTGATTTTCACATTCATGATGGATTGTTATGTCATATAGGACATCTATGTGTTCCTGCAAGTGAGCATGCAAAGATGATTTGGGAGGCTCACCACAGTCAGATGGCATGACATTTTGGCATGGAGAAAACTATGGCCATTCTATAGAAACATTTTTATTGGCCAAAACTTCAACAGGATGTCAGCAAGTATATCAGATATTTCACTACATGTGCCATTTCCAAGCCAACCATCAAGAAGAAAGGCTTATACAACCCTCTTCCTACTCCCGAGAGGCCTTGGGAATCCATCTCGATGGATTACATGTCTAGCCTTCCATCCAACAAGCAAGGCAATGATTGTGTATTTGTGGTGGTTTATCAGTTTTCGAAGATGGCCATTATCACAGCCTGCAAGAAGAGCATCACAGTGGAATATATTTCCAAGCTCTTCTTCGAACGAGTGTGGGTTTATTTTGGGATACCACAAAAAATCATCTTCGATCAGGGAAGTAGGTTCCTCAACACATTTTGGTCGAGTCTTTGGTCACTGTTGGACACCAAGCTCACTAAATCCATTGCCTTCCACCCTCAAACCGATAGCCAAACATAGGTCGTTAATCAAATGATTGTGAACATCCTCTGCATGTATAACTCTAAGAATTTGTGCACATGGGATGAGAGTCTTCCCTATGTTCAACACAGCTACAACAGGGCTCTCCATAGTTTCATCGGCGATAGTCCATTTCAGGTGGGGCTGGGATTCCAACCCTTGGGTCCCATTGATGTTGCACTACCTCTTGCAACCACATAGACATATTATTCCCATGTTCAGTCTGAGGCTGACAAAGCCACCAAATTCATTGATCAGATTTAGCACATCCTCCAACAGTGCCATGAGATTTTGCAGAAAATTTTATAACTCAAAATTGCACCATAGATGCATACTTGGCATCAGGCCATCTTACTTGCTATTTTTCCTAATCCATCACTAAGCAACTCTTATTAAAAACCCTATTTTTGAATATGTACTCGCCCTGAACCACTACTTCCCATGTAGACATGCTTTTTTCACCACTACAACTCGTGTATCTATGCTAGTTGCACCATTACATCCTACGTATACCCACAAATGTTACAAAAATTAAAAAGTTGCAAGGAATTCATTGAGATTACGGGCTATTGGGTAGTTTTCCAACTGTCCCACCGCCTATAGCCCGTCACCCAACCGAATAACCATCCTTTTTTCATATAAAAGGAGGTGTTGGGGTATCATTCCCAAACCAAGCATAAGAACAGTGAAACTCTGCCTGTTTCACATCCCCTCCTTGCCCCATAAAATTGCAGCTACTTTGTGAGTTTTGCATCAGAATTCCCATTCTTGCCCTTTTTCCTCCATCATAATCCTATGCCATTTCCCTAGAAGAAGTGTGAGAGGAGAAAGATACGTAGAAGTGTAGTTGGATCTTGGTAAAGAGGATCCCGAACCAGGTTCGAGGAGCAGTCGTCGATATCATTGTAAGTAAAATTTGTGATTCTAATAAAAGAAATACTTTTTCGGTCCCGCCATATGATGTGTTCAATATTTATGTTTGATTCATGTTTTATACTGACATCTAACCCACTAATTCATATATGAGATGCATGTTCGTAGTTCTTTGTTTGTCTATTTTTGAATGTAGGTCAGCCTTGGGAGGAGACTTGTAGTCAAGGAGCAATCGAACATGAAAGGATCGACACCGGACGCAGAGTTTAAGGTAGAGTTACCAGATCTTTTCATCTTGTATTTCTTGTATGAATGTGGGGTACATTCAGGGTAGTCTAAAGATTAGGAGACTTTTAGATGGTTATATCTACCTACATGTTGAACCCTAGTGTAGTCCATAGGGGGATTTTCCAACAAAATTGGCGACCATACTGGGGAAACCTCTAGGGTTTTTAGGGGATTTTTGGGTGTTATAATTGGTTTGATTACCTTTTTGAGTTTTCTATAAGTTGTTGAGTCTTTAAGGGATTCTAGTCTGCCATACCAGTACTCCCTGTCATGTCAGCCTGACTGTCAGTTTTCTTTGTTTGAGAAGTTATAGAGGTGTATGTGGCCTGTAGTGGGTCTACATGCATACATACATGCCCTACCTTTGGACAGCCTGCGTACATACGCAGACTGCTTAAGTGTCAGTAGCATGCCTATGTCAAGAAATTATTTCTTCAAGAAGAGGCAGTCAAACTCTTCCTTGATTGAAGTCATACTTCTTAGGGGTTTCTTGATTTAGTCCTGGTCTCTGTTGTTATAGTCTTTAGCCTGGGTTTGACGTCAGTTAGCTTATCTTTTTAAAGATTCCTTATCTTTTTCTTTGAAAGGGTTTTTTAGACGAGTTTGTGAGTCCTTTATGATCAGCATGTTTGGTATCGTCAGTGACTCCCTACGATCCGCAGTGGGCCAAAAGTTAGTTCTTGGTCTTGTCTTGTCTTTATTTTTTCCCTTTTTCTTACTTTAAAGAAAAAGAAAAATAATTTATTTCAAGTTTCTTGTTTGAAGCATTTAAAAAAAAAAAAAAAAACCATTTCTTAGTTTGGTTAAGTAGTTAGGTTGATTATATCGCTTGTCAGGAAAAAAGAGTTTTTTTCTTAAGTTCTTTACTGAATACTTAGAACATCAAGTAGCTCATAGTCGATCGAAATCTTGTTTTAGGTTTTCCTTTAAATTATCTTAGAAAAAGTTAGTTTGAAAAGTTGGTTAAAGAGTTAAAAATTTGAAAATCTTTATTTGTCAAAAAGAAGTAGTTTTGCTTTTAGTTTCATTTAATGCTCTTCTCTTTTGTCTCTTAAAACACACCGCTAGTTTCATTACCACTTCCTTGAATTAAAACAAGCCACTTAAAATTAACGCTAAATTAAAATTTACTAGACTTTATGTTTGTAGGGTCCATCAACTAGTCTAGGATAGAGCCTTGATTTAGGTTGGAGAGGAAACTCTTCAAGGCTTTAAAAAAAAACATTGGAGTCAGTGCTAGGGAGTGAAATTTATCCGGGACCTCCCTCTAACATAGGGTCTAAACACAAGGTCACGTGCAGAAAGGTAGCGGAGATAACCCCTCCAAAGCCAAACCAAGCGTAGTGGGGAACGCATATAGAGGACTTGTCTTGGGATTCTGTCGGTCGCATTTTCCATGGAGCTTCTTGGATCTCAAATCTATTTGAGTTCCTCAGTTGTCTTCTAGACCACGTGCTTTCGATACCCTCAATAGGTTTCAGGCTTGATACCCTGCTCATTGCGGTCCACCCGACTGTCGACTGTACCTGCTTGGTGACTGTTCGCGAGCTAGCAACCTAGTTTCCTTTATTTTAGGGACTTACATAGGTGACTGTGGGGTTATACCATGGTACCTAGGGAAGACATCGGGCCACACTTTTCAAAGTATAATCGGAGGGTTCTTCCGTGTTCGAGTTGCACTTGCACCGGTAAGTTGTTACAGTGTTGGCTGGTGTAAATGTTCTTCCAATGAGTTAGTGGTTTGCTAGTTTTATCTTGTAGGAACTTTTCTAGTGTGCGTTGGTCTTCAACGTTAGTAAAATCCCTAGTGTGTCATTGATATACTCACAAAGTGGAATATCAAGAGCTCCACCGGTCGCGAAGGATTTTGGGCCTGTCACCGGTTGCATTGGAGCCACCACCACCACCGCTAAGGTGAAGACTTGACCAACAAGGGTCATTTGAGGCGACCGGGCCACAGAAAAATGTGCCCGAGCCATCCCTAAGAAGAGAACATTTGAATCTGGAGGACCCTATCATTTCCTACCTTGGAGCGGAAGCTCTCAGTCTGTTTAATTCTCCAATTATTGACTTCTCGGTGCTCGTCATGGTACAAGTTGTCCCCCCAAGGTTAACTCATCGCGAGTGTCATATAGTCTTTCAAGAAACAATGAAAGAAAACACTGCTACTTCATCTGGGAGTCCTCATACTCCCTCTATGGCTACCACCACAGGGGGCATACCACCTCCTAACTCACCTTCGCTGGTCTGGACCACGATGGTCTCGACCACCTCTACTTCGGGTAGTGATTTGGTTCCGTCTATGGTGGAAATCACTGCTCCATTCACACATATTGTGATGGACCCTCTGTTTTCATACAGGATGCCTGACTTCTATGCGAACTCGTTCCTATCCTACTCCACCCTACAGACCATGGGTCTAGGGTCAGGGAGCTCAAATGCTCCTCTACAAGGGTCCATGGGGGGCACCTCATCCCCCTATAACGCTTTCCCTTACGACGAGGGTCATATACCTTCATCATCCCCCTCGCTAGGCGGTGCTCCTCAACAAACCGACTGGTCGAACATGAACTACAAATTATTCGAAGCACGTAGTCAAGGACCTTCTTCTAACACCACATCAATGGGTTCAATGTCATTCTCTTTGTTCGACGCATTTGGAAATAATGCTTTCTCGTCAATTGTCATCTCGGCCGGGGGAAACCCTGATTTTGGACAAAAATATCCTATGCAGGGCATTATTCCTACATAGGGGGCACACACAAGAGTCACCTCCTCACAAGGACTCTGGAATCCGTGGTAGGGATTAGTTCCCTCATCGGGGATATCAACCGGGGGAAACCCCTTCCATGGTCAATGGAACCTCGGGCAAGGCTCAGTACCTATGCCCATCGGATCGATAGGGGGCAACCCTTTCTAGAACCTTTGGAACACAGTGTCAAGAGCAATCCCTTCCCATCCCTCAATGTCCTACTACGAGAGTAAGCCAATGATGTCTCAACAAGCACAATATCTGTTCGCTGGCCAAGGCCATGGTATTTACCAGAACCCTGGTCTACAGTCTAACGATTCCTAGCAACCTGGTGCCAGTCAAAATCCAGGCTCCTTTTTCCCTTTACATAGTCAACAACCCAAGCTACCATTTCTGGGAACTTTGCATTTGATAGACTTGTCAATATTGTTAAACGACCCAATTTGTCATGATCCGTGTTGGCCTCCTATGCCGACCAAGTTGCCCTCGGACATTCCAAAGTTCGAGGGTAAGCCTATCAAAGATCCAGGTGATCATGTGACTACTTTTCACCTATGGTGCTCATCAAACTCATTACGAGACGAATTCGTACAGTTGTGTTTGTTTCAACGCACTCTTATAGGGAGTGCCTTGAAATGGTACATCGAGCTCGATCGCTCAAGATACTCTAATTTTGGCGAATTGGAAATGGTTTTTCTAAACCATTTCCAATTACCTGTGAGATAGCATGTTGACACTGAATTGTTGGCCAACTTTGAGAAAACAAAGGTTGGCCATATCTCAGATCACATCTGAGAATGGCGACGTTGAAAGAGTTTGATAAAAGTACCAGTCCCACCAGCTTTCCTACTGGAGTGGTTCCTTAAGTCTTTGGTACCCCAGTTATCCAAGGACGTTGCAACATCGGGAGTGTTTTCCTAGGAAGAGACGATAATGAGGGCTCAACAACTTGAACTGATATACTCTCAGTCTAGTTTACTCTACGAAGTTTTTCCAGATGTGCCATAGTTTATTCTTGACAAGGCCATACACAAGTCTAGACCACATGTCGATGGTATAGTTTGTTCAACACAATCAAAGCTCACTAATACACTGTCGAATCAATTGCAACAATTGTTGATACAACAAACAGTGGCCAGCCAAACTTCTGGTTCGGCTACTCCCCCTACTCAAATGTCGGATGTACACAGTTTGCATTCGATGAACCCAAAGACCAACCAACAGTTTGAAAGAAAGAGAAAACAATGAAAGAAGGGTAAGGGGGATAAGAAATCTACCAACAATGTTGGTGGGGGCAACACAGAGAAGATAGAGTCGAAGTATCCATGTAACCTTTGCACAAAGGATCATTCGACTCACCTGTGCCCTCAACTCGCGGACGTCCAAAAGTTATTGCCACAGCAGCTGCCTGTTGTGTTAACGAACCCATTTCCTCATGGGAAAAAATTAACTCAAGCCTCTTTGAACGTGGATGGTGGCAGTTAAGGACCCCCTTCATCATATAGTAATCCCTTAACCTTGAATGTTTATATGTTGAAAGGTGATTCTCACATAGAAACTAGGACACACGATTACGGAATGACAAACACTTTTGAGAAGGGTAAAGAAGCCAAAAACCCATCTGTTCCTCTCCAAATTGAGAAGACAATGGGATAAACAATGACATGCATCTTGAAAGGGGCGTTCAAGAAACATTCTCACAATCCAAATGCGAGGGCCACCTTGAACTACTCTGTGGTGGAGGATTTGTCACAAACCCCTTGCACGATGTCTGCTTTGGAAGTCCTCCAGAGCTGCCCTTCATAGAGAAAGGCTATGTTAGCTGCCTTAGGATTTGTTGAGACCTGTAATCCAAAAATGATCATGCTTGATACGACCGACTTGAAACCTCATCTCCCCTACCACATGGAATTTCAGATAGTAGTGGCTTACACCATGAAAACTTTTACATGGAATATTTTTCGCACGGTGGTTGATGAGGGTGCCTCGACATGCGTGATGTCATTGGCATGTTGGAAGGCCATTGGCCAACCTATTTTGTCTCCATCACCTACTCTTCTTACCACTTTTGACTGTCATTATTTCAGACGACATGGAATCATTCCTTCTTTCACCGTGCAGCTAGGAGGAAAGATCGTGTGCATCGAAGTTGAAGTGGTCGATGCGCCTCTTGACTAAAATCTCTTGTTAGGAAGGAGTTGGACCTATGCTATGCATGCAGTGGTCACCACATTTTTATGGGTCTTGTTATTTCCACACGAGGGTTGGATCGTGTCCATTGATCAGTTGTCCTTCTCCCGTACTGACCCTTCATCGGGGGCATCCACAATCTCGATGATTGATAATCCACAACCCGACGTCGTCAATGTAGGGGTTGGTTTGTGCCTACCTTTGATGGGTACTTTTGATTACCCACCTCCATACGATGATGTCAAGTTTATATTGGCTGTCCCCGACTAGCCCAAGGATGAAATATTTCAAGTGTCGTTGTTCCACATGACTTACTTTAACGATCTATGGACTCTTCCTTCCCCATCATCCACGATGGAAGGGACAGGGCACACTGACATGTCCATTCCCTTGTCTATGGCAGAAGTTGCATACTCCATTGTCCAACAAGCTTCAACCGACTCCGATTCGACTCCCACACAGGAGTTAGATCCAATTATAGAGCCTATTTGGGCTCAAGGTTCCCTCGCTATAGCAGAAAGCCAATGCTAAGTACAAGCAACTCCATGATCAACACCGGGTACCTCACAAGTTTCAGGTGGGAGACAAGGACTGGTTATATTTTCAAAAAGAAACCTTACAAGGCCCCATCAAAA
Source organism: Picea glauca (assembly GCA_000966675.3). NCBI lineage: Eukaryota > Viridiplantae > Streptophyta > Pinopsida > Pinales > Pinaceae > Picea > Picea glauca. The sequence continues at coordinate 652,497 of JZKD02S1698904.1, forward strand.
GATTCGTCCACTTCGATATGGGCCTTACACTATCACCAAGGTTGTGGGTGGCAATGCTTTTGAGCTCAACACTTCCCCCTTTCTTGGCTTGCACCCAATGTTCAATGTGGACCTACTCTGGCCATGTTTTCCACCATTATTGGACACATCATAGATCACAGAAAAGTTGAAACCAATAGATCTCAACCCTGACTGCATGGAATAGGAATCCACTGATCAAATAGTGGACACATAGGTCAAGGGCACTCGCCAACAGAGGATCCAACTTTATCGGGATGTCAAGGCATGGAAGCTCCTACATCAAGGCAAGTGGCTCACCCGGATCCAAATTCAACAGAAATTTCCTCACCTAATGAGGGCACTCAATGCAATGGATACCATTGCTCCCTAAGGGGGGAGGATTGATCTAGGTGTATATTGGTGGCCACCCACCTGTTCCAGCTGGCTTCTCTTGACAGTTTTTAGTTCAACACGTTTTTATGTAATTCTTTGTAATCATGGGTTCTACACTTTCAAGGTTGTCTAAATCCATACACAGCTTCCAGGTAGAGATTGGTGGCCACCCACCCAATCCAACTGGTTTATTTTAAAAAATTTCATGTTAATACATATTTTTGTACTTCCAAGGCCATTTTGGGGCCCTAAACAATGTCTTTTTGGCTTGCCATAGTCAAATTGTAGACAAAGTCAGAGTTTGACAACATAATGTGTATTTCTATAAAAGACCTTTCCAACAAGCTATCACGCGCCTAAAACGAAGGTCGTATGCAAACGTTACGACCACGGGAAGTTGAGGTACCAACTTACCGATCGGGGCCCACATAACTTTTGGAATTTCATCTCCTAGGGTTAGGTATTTTGATGTATAGGGTTTTGGAATTCATGAGTAATGTTAAAAGGATGTTCATACGGATGCATGTAGCAGCGACATCTCTTCTCAAAGATAGCTACCACCATTCGAGCAAGTTGTTTTCAGTTCTTCAGTTTTACAGTTTCAACCTATTTTATTTATTAAATAGAAGTTATTATTCACTAGATATTTGTTGATGTTCTCTGTTCTCTGTGTTATTGTATTCAATATGTTATTTATTTTGTTCTTCTCATAAATCTGGATCACTTCTACTATTGTGACCACAACAATTCAACTAGAAGAACCAGCAGATCCTGAAGAGGGAGAGCACCTATTTCATTCACATACGTGGGTGAAGGGGACCCCATTGCATTTAATTATTGATACCGGAAGCCAGAAGAACATCATCTCAACAAAGGTCGTCAAACAGTTGGGATTTTCGACAACACCAAACCCACAACTATACAACATCAGGTAGCTTCGCCAAGGATGAGATCTTCGTGTTTGTTGGGTATGTGTTATATTCTTTGCACGACTAGAGCTAGTGTCTGGTATGTTGCATTGGGTGCACAGGGGGGTTACATGGGGGTGAAAGACCCCCTGTGCGGGGGTTTGGGGGAAGTGCCCTAGAGAATTGTTTTTTTACCTCGGGAAACGTGTCACATTTTTTCCTAGTTTTTCATGTCACCTTGATTTTCGTGTCTATTGTTGGGAGGTTTTTCAGCACATGGTTTTTTCCAATGTTTTCTATTTTCAGTTAAGGAATTAGGGTTGTTGACTAATCCAAGTCATTGGGTTAGGGTTTTGGATGCCACTGGCTCCTATATGTATATTGTATTGTAAACAATGTATCACTATGAATGAATATAGAATATGTTAGTTTTCCCGGTTTGGGTTTCCAGGGGAAAGATCTCTATGTAATGTTTGTATTTTCCATTGTATCTTTTATGTTCTTTTACTAAAAATTTGTTTGCAGTAAATAACTGTACAAGGTTAAAACCTAAACGTGTTAGCTAGCAGTGTCACCTATCCTATGGAATCCAACCCTTCAAAGGATGAGGTATTGTGTCATGTTTCCCCTCTTGTTGTCTGTGATGTTCTTTTGGGCCAACCATATATGTGGAAATGTCATGTTCTTTATGAGTCTTGACCCTGTAGTGGCATTGTTACTCTGGGGGGTCATCTCTACAGGATACCAGAGGTAATTCCAACTATTGTTCCACCAAAATAGTGCCGCAAGGTAATCTCTCATAGTTCAAAATTCAACCTCTTCACAATCTGTTCAAAAGGTGAACAAAAGGGCACTACAACCACTATAGCCTTGACCCAAGACCTATCTTTCCAATAGAAGCAAATTGCAGAAGAGACAGAAGATATTGTTTCTTCACCTACAATGGTACCTACACACTGCCCAATCAAACCAAGATAGAACAGGTTGGTTGAACAGATTCAACCCCACTAGAAACAGGTTCGTGACAGTCTTCAATAAACTAAGCATCACAACTTCTCCAATACAGAAAGCAGGTCACCAAGGTTCAGATTCAGCAAGCGCTTTCCCCTCTCCCCCGAGAACTCAATGCAATGGAGACCATTGCTTCCTAAGGAGGGAGGATTGATCCAAGTGGATATCGGTGGTCAACCACCTATTCCAACTGGCTCAAAACAAACTTATGGAAATTTACTATTTTTAGCAGGTATTTGGTTCCTAAACTTTTGGGGCCATTTTGAGGGCCTAAATGAAGTTTTTTCGTGATCGAGAAACTCAATGATATTTGAAGGCTCTGATTGAGACCCCAAAATTGATCCCCCCATCGATACCTTTCCAACAGACTATCGTGTGCCCCAAATGGAGATCGTATGCAGAAGTTACGCCCCCAGGAAGTTGATACACCAAACTACCCAAAATGAGGTCCACAAAACTGTTGGCTTTTCATCTTCCGGGGTTGGGGTTTTGGATTTTATTTATGTTAAAAATTCCTTTGGAGCCTCATTTTAATAATCATCTTCTTGTGAATGTGAGTAGTCGTCACATCTCTTCTCAGAGATAAGTTGCCACCATTCTAGCGAGTCTTTCACTTTGTTTTTCTACAGCTTTGTACATTTCACTCATTAATAGAAATTGTGTATTATTGTATCTCTGTATTTATGGTTATAAATCTCTGTTATATTATTGGATATATGATATATCTATGTACATTTCTTTATTATATCTTCGCTCTCATTTCGTGCTGAAAATAATCTGGATCACTCAAATAGCTACAACATGTCCCCAAGACATCCACTACCCTGCAATGCATCTGTACCTCATCACTCCCTCTGAAGAGGGACCACACCAATCTTTTCCCTGAAGTGATATAACTTCATCCTCAATAATGTATTGGTAAACACGTATGCAACCTACTCCTCGGTAGTCACATATTGGATCCTCACTGCTTCCCTCTGCACCATATCCCTAATATAGTAATATTTGATCTCGATATGCTTCAACCTGTCATGGAACACTGGATTCTATGAAAACTTCATGCAACTCTGGTTGTCACACCAAATGTAGGTCGCCTCCAGTTTGAGACCAAATAACCCAGACAATAGCTTTCTAAGCCATGTTGCTTCTTACATGCTACACTTGTTTCCACATATTCATCCTCAGCCATACTAAGTGCTACACATGACTACTTCCTACTACTCCACGAAACCATATTGGATCCTAGACTGAAGCAATATGTCGAAGTAATATTCCGATAAGGAATAATGTTGGCCCAATCTGAATTCGAATATCCATATAACTTGAACTCATGGTCTCACACACCCGAGACCATAATCCAATGTACCCTTAAGGTACCTCATCACATGTTTTGATGAGACCAAATGAACCTACCTGGGCTACTCCATGTATTGAATCAGGGTGTTCATAGAAAAACATATATCTAGTCTCTTGTTCATCAAGTACATCAACGAACCCGCCATCTGCATGTATAAAGTAATATCCACAGTCTCTGAAGTCGTATCCTGCAACAAATTTATATTTGATACCATAGGTGTAGCCATTTCCTTGCAATCCAACATCCCTAACCTCTTCATTCTTTCCACTACATACTTCCCTTGATTCAAAAATATGTCATCCTATCTCTTCCATACCTCGAGACCCAAAAATTAATGCATCATCCTGATTTCTTTCATCTCAAACTCAACAGCCAGTTTTCTCTTACACTCTTAGATGATATTTTCCACACCTGTTAGAAACATGTCATCCACATAGAGCAGTAGAATTATCGGACCATCATCCACAACCTTAAAGTAAAGGTTAGGATTTTCACTTCTCTTTGTAAATCCTAAGCTTGTCATAAAATTGTCGATCCTGCTATACCATGCTCTGGGTGCCTGCTTTAATCCATATAATTCCTTCTTCAATATGCACACATGGGTCTCCCTATCATGTACCTCGAACCCTTGTGGATTCTTTATCCATATGGATATCAATGGCCACCCACCAATTCCAACTGTCTCAAAATAATCTTCTGGGAATTTACTATTTTTAGCAGTTTTTCGGTTCCTAAACTTTCGGGGCCATTTTGAGGGCCTAAATGAAGTTTTTTCGAGATAATCACCACAATGAGATCCAAAGTCTTGGATTGAGCACACAAAATGAATATCCTCATCGATATATTTCCAACGAGCTATTGTGCACCTGAAATGGAGATCGTTTTCCAAAGTTACGCCCCCATGAAGTTGATACACCAAACTACCCAAAACAGGGTCCACAAAACTGTTGGCTTTTCATCTTCTAGGGTTAGGGTTTTGGATTTTATTTATGTTAAAAAGGACTTTAGAGCGTCATTGTAATCATCTTCTTGCGGATGTGAGTAGCCATCACATCTATTCTCAAAGATAAGCTTCCACCATTCTACCAAGTCTTTCACTCTGTATTTATACAGTTTTGTACATTTCCCTCATTCATAGAAATTGTGTATTATTGTATCTTTGTGTTTATGGTTATAAATTTCTGTTATATTATTAGATATCTGATATATCTCTATAAATTTCTTTATTATATCTCCGCTCTCATTTCGTGCCGAAAATAATCCAGATCACTGCTCCACATATACTTCCTCTTTTATTTCACCATTCAAGAAGGTTGTCTTCACATCCATATGATGCACCTTCCATTTCATTACTACGACCAATGAAAGTATAGTCCTGATAGAGGTATATCTCACCACAGAATAAAATTTCTCCTCATAGTCAATTTCCTCCTGAGAGAATCCTTGAGCCAAAAATATAGCCTTATACTTTTCAATACTGCCATCAGCTCCATGTTTCATCTTGTAGATCCATTTTGAACTTACCATTGATTTATCCTTCGGTCTAGGGACCACATCCCAAACATCATTCTCTACTATGGACTGATATTCCTCCCCCATGGAATCCTTCCATACCCTCTTTTCTGCAGCCTCTTCATAACTAGACGATTATGCATCCATGATATCACACAAACATGCCTCATAGTTGGAATATGGTTTTAGCTTCTTACTTTCCCTGAGATAATTTTATGGGGAACCATCTCATTCTGCATCTCTGATGAGCTCTTGTGTCGAAGATGGTATTCTCTTGCGAGAAGGAATCTCTGTTGGCCTCTAAGGTTCTACCATGTCATTATCCTCATGAATGGCTTCCTCTTGTTCAAATGCTTCTGCCTCTAGAATTCTAGTAACTTCATTCTCCTCCTCATGAACCTGTTTTGCACAGTCATGTTTTGATTTGCTAAAATTTGCACTCTTATCGAAGGTGACATCTCGGATAATCTCAACTTTCTGATGACAAGGAATATATATCATGTATGCCTTTGATGTGTCACTCTAACCAATAAATATGCCATTCTTTTCGGATGGATCCAATTTTCTTCTCTTTTCCTTGGGGACATGCACAAATACGGGGCAACCAAATATCCTTAGATGCTTGACTTCCGATTTCTCTCTTGAAAACATATCCTCTGGTGTCTTGTTTTCAAGTACTTTGTGGGGACTTATGTTCTGCACATACACTGTAGTATTTGTTTCTTATACCCACAGATGCATAGGTATATCTTGATCATGGATCATAGCCTTCACTGCTTCCATGATCATTTGATTCTTCCTTTCTGCTACTCGTTTTTGCTGAGGATTGTAGGGAGTAGAAAGCCCCCTCTTAATCCTAGCTTCCTTACAATATTCTTTGAATTCCTATGAAGTGAATTATCCTCCATTATCTGATCGCAAGGTCTTTATCTTCTGCTCTGTCAGGTTTTCTACCAGTTCCTTAAATTATTTGAATTTTCCAAAGACTTCATTCTTTTCCTTCAACAAATAGATCCAAGTTTTACGTGAGTAATCATCAATAAAAAACACATAATATGCATACCCTCTTAGTGGAGTGCTTCACATTCTTTCCTTGTGCACAAACTTTGCACGCGTCGTCTGCTTTTGCCTGGATCTCTAGTAGTCCCATCACCATCTTGATCACACTTGGTAGGGCCTTGTAATGTAGGCAAACAAATCTCCTATGCCATAATTCACTGGGATTCACAGTGTCGTGAATTAATGTTGAATCTGATCGCCCTTTCAATACGTAGAGTCCTCCCTCTTGAACTCTAATTACCACAACATCATCAAAAGTCTTCCCTCTAGGAAACATAAGAACTTGTCCATCAACAAATGAAAATCTGTAACCCCTCTCATCCAATGCTTAAATCAAGAGAAGGTTCTTCTTCAATCCAGGAACATAGAGAACTTCATTCATCTTCATTGGCTTTTCTAAGTCTAACTTGTAGGAGGCTTCTCCTATTCCTTTGATCGGATAGTGATAGTCATCTCCCAATTTCACCTTGTGCGGTGAATCCTTATGAGTAAGGTTAGACAAGGAGTCTTTATAACCTGTCATGTGCTTGGAAGCACCACTATCCACTAGCGAAATGTCACTTCCATGAGTGACAGTTCCTGTAAGGGATGAGATAAGAACATACTCCTCATCACTTGATTCATCTTCCTTTGCAACCTTCTTGGGTGGCTCATCATCTTCAATAGTATGAACATGATGCCTTTTAACTGCTTTATTTTCCCTTGGTCTCTGAATAAGGGAATAATTCCTAGAGATGTGTCCCATTATTTGACAACAGAAACATCTGATATTTGGGTTATTTCTTCGGCCCTTCTTAAACTTCTTGGGTGAGGAGGGTTCTTTCTTTCTCTTTCCTTTCCTGGTGTGGGCGGCTAGGGCTTGATCATCATCTGTCATATTCTCTTCTCTTGATGTCGTCCTTGCTTCTTCTTGGTTGCAATCTTCCCATAGCCTACTAAACTTGAATAGGTTCCTTCTTGAGCATATCCCTCGAATAAATGCATCCCATGACCTTGGGAGGCCATTCAAGGTGGTCATCATCATTTCTTCTCCATTCACCATATCACCAATGGATTCTATTTGTTCCTTGATCTAATTCACTTTTGAGAAGTAAGAGTGGATGGTTTCTGAATTCTGCATCCTCACGTTCTTTAATTGAGTTCTCAAGGTCATTCTTCGGTTGATGTTGTTTCCTTCAAACAGTCGGGTTAAGGCATCCATCATTTCTTTTGGAGTGGATAATGAAGATGTGTGATGAATAAGATGGTCCTTAATGGACTCTGCAATAATCCTCTTTTCTTTGACCATATCCTTCTTGTGCTTTGCTTTAGCCTCATCTCCCTCAGGTTATGAAACTTCTTCTTTAGTGAACTTCTCTAGATCATGTTCTTCTAGGAGGAGGGATACTCTGTACCTCTAGGCTCTGAATTTGTCATCTCTCTCCAACATCTCATCAATCTTGGTTTTGGTAGTCATCCTGCCCCTAAATCAAATTTTTGGATTCTGAATATCTGGTCCAGGGAAAAGATGTGCTCCACTAGGGCGCACTTGTGGTGGTCTTGTCTTGTCTGACAACCACTCCTATCAAGAAAAACAACTCATTTTGTCTTCTAGATCTGTGAATTGTCTTCTACTCAGGCCTGCTTTGATACCATGTTAAAATTTTAGAAGTTAGAGTGATCTTCTTTAACATTCATTAACAATTGCATGTAAGAGGATCACTGAAAGATAAACAATCACAAAACACAAGATATATCTTGGAAAACCCTCTTGAGGAGAAAACCCAACAACCAATTCTTCAATATAGATTCCTTCAACCAGTGCAATGTCATATTATAACTCTCCACAAATAAACCAAAACCAAGATATTCAAAGCACATTCATACTACCAACACAGTTAATACTAAAAAAGATTACTCACACTCATCACCTCATTCTAAGTTTATGCTAGAAAAGATAAGATTGCACACACTCATTACCTCATCCTAAGTTTATCTAGAAAAGATTGCACACACTCATTCTACGTTCCCTTCCCCAAATCACTAAAACATAGATTGGTTTTCTTTGTCAATATGCCCCCATTTGTGGAGAAGGTTACTCGTACAATAAATGCCTACACCCAAATGTCAATGTACAATGTGCATATATTTTGAAAATGTGTGTTTAATATGTCTCTCTATGGGGAATATGTGAGGTATAACGTTAAGTTGTCCATTGAATATTTATGTGCTCTACAAAACACATATATTAATTATTTTCAAAATAATAACTTTATTTTTTACGCAAACAATCACTAGTTGGTCATTTCATCAAAACCAAAACTAACACCATGTGGGCAGTCTAGTCAAAACCAAAAATAACAACATGTGGGTAGTCTAGTCAAGATGGACGACTTGAGTCACCCATAAGGAAATCCACGAATTAGAAGAATTCTCATATCTATTTGAGATACACAATGCCACCATTTTCAGTCAACGACAAACATTACACGGCGAAAGCACAAACCGAGAGAAATTTATCTAATTATCGATCGCTGCACAGTGGAGGCAGTAGTTGATCAGAAGGGGAAATGGCAACTTCCAGGGATTTCATCATGATGAGCAGCACAGTAATGCTCATCTTTGTTTGTGCAAACAGCCATCTCATTCATGATTATCAGAAAAGTCGTGAACGAGTACAGGTCGATATAGAAGCC
>JZKD02S1698904.1:675024-687462 GCA_000966675.3 Picea glauca
CAACAAAATTGGAAACCATCTAGACCAAGTAAGTGCCCATCCCATGCTCTTCCATTTTCATGGTTTAAATTCTAAATTTAGTCTTCAATCTTTTAGTTTTGGAGGCCGTAAAGTGGGAAAAGGGGTGTATGTAGGCTATAGTTCATGGGGTTGCATATACGATCCCATGTACGTGGGAAAAGGGAAGCCTTCCCAGATATATCGAGCCCTATAAATGATTGTTCAAATGGTAGCCCACGTACAACTCCGTGAACATGTTTTTTAAGAAGAATGACTGAAAAAAATGATGTTTCCTTTGCAGGATGGTGATTGAATGGAGGGAAATAGAGCATGAGGATGTTGATGATGCACTAGAAAGAGATCTGAGGGTCCAACAAACATTGCAAATATGTAGGTAGATTGTTTGCAGTAGGTAGATTGTTTGCAAGTTTACAAAACTAATGAATGTTGTCTACAAATTCTCAACTTATGTTTCATCTACATATAATGGTTTGTCCATAATTGAATCTTGTAGGCCTAGGCCTCTGACAAAAATTACAAAGCAACTAAATGTGAAATAGATATATTATGAGAAAGGCTCACAAAAGTGGCTCTCATTTACACAGAAAATTCAAGCCCTATAAAGCTAATCCCATCAATGACAATGAAATGAGTATGTTTTGTTTCTTCTTGGAAGACTTCCAATGATTCTCCATGTAAAGGATGCAACATGTCCTTTATAGGAATCTTAAGGGATGTATATATAGTGGTTTCTTATATGTTGAAAGCTACAATCCTTCTTAAGGAAAGGAGTAGTATTTGTATACATTAATTGAGTTCTTGAGGAAATAATGTAGACCATAACTTAGGATTTCTTAGTTCTTATTATTCCTTGGATGATCAACTTTAGGGGCTCTTTTTCTCTCTCCTTGTTGATATGTTGTAGAAGTATGTCAATGTAATACCCTAGTTTTGACCCTTTGGATCTATTAGATCGAATTATGTATAAATTGTAAAAAAAATGTTTATGATAATGGGAGTTGAACCATATGAGATTAAATAAATGACCCCATGTGTAAGGGATGTAAATATCTTGTTTAGATTCTTGGTGCAAAGCGCAAGGCCAAGACCCAAATAGTGAGTGGCTAGGCATGCAATTGTGGTAACAACATTTTATATGTAAATATTATTATGTACTCAATATATGTAAATATTATTTCAAAAATTAATATGAAGGTCCAAGATGGCTATGGAGAGAGCATGGGTGGGGCTATGGTTCCACTAGTAGGGAAGAGGAAAGGGAGCAAGATAATAGTATGTTTCCTAATTCCTATAACATTTTCATCATGTGATTTATTTAAATCTCATCCAACATCATTGACTCAGAATCCAATCATTGGATACATGTGGTGGTTGGTGAGGAAGTCTACCTAACATAGTTATGAAGGCATGGGGACTAGGTACAATCAACATGGGGAAATGTGAGAGACCCCATCCCCATGGGACTTTGAACCTCCTTCATCCCCTTGCACAGTCTTCCCATTATAAATTGAATTCATTCATTCACACTTACCATTATCATGCTCAAGCACCATTGAAGTTCTAAAAATTGCATCCTCATGTTTTAGACTAAGATACAAACCTAAAAATGGCCAAAACCAACTATGTGAGATAAATCTACGGATATAGGAAGAGTGATGGATGGATGTTGACGAGCATAGAGGCTAGGTTGTTTAGGAAACTTCCATTTCCCCTGTAATTGATGCTCATTGGGTGCCTTAGAGCTAAGGCATATTTCCACCATGTTATTCCAAAAGATAAACAATGGGGTGGGTTCTTCCTACCTACACTAAGAGCACTAGAAGGGAGAACACTCCTAAGGGATTGTTGCATATATAAGGGATATCAAGTGTTGTGTAGGAGGTGGATGAGAATACCATAACAATTTGATGGCTAGATGGTTACTTGGAGTATTTAGTAGTGAACATATTTGATGAGCCTAGGAGCAATTGGGCTGTGTGAGTTACAAGTGAGTCTTTAATGAGTTTCCTTCGCATTTATGGCATCATAGAACAACTTGGGGGTGCCATTTGTAGTGGATGTCTATGATTGAGTAGAAAATTACTTGTACTCAACTAGTTTCTTGAGCCATCTTGGTGAAAAGATAAGTGTTCAATTTCTACGTTTCAATCTAACAATTTATAACTTTCTTACTAGAATACTTGATTTAACATTACAAACACTGCAAGCACTCAAAAGATAACAAAATGAACTTTGTTCTCACTATTAATATATATTAGTTTCTTTAGCGATAAAAATGATCACTCAAAAGAGCTATGACACTAATTACCTTTGCCTCTTGACTTCTATGCCCCTAAAATATTTTTACCGATCTTTATTTCTAAAGATTCTTTAAATGTTAAACATAATCGATATCTCTATTTACACACAATAGTAATAGTTAGATTCTATGGATTTTGCAAACAAAAGGTGTACAACCTCTTTTATCTTTCTGTGAAAGTTAACCTCCATATATTTTGAAAATATATGTTTAATATGTCTCTCTATGGGGAATGTATGTGAGGTATAACGTTAAGTTGTCCATTGAATATTTATGTGCTCTGCAAAACACATATATTAATTATTTTCAAAATAATAACTTTATTTTTGACGCTAACGATCACTAGTTGGTCATTTCAACAAAACCAAAACTAACACCATGTGAGAAGTCTAGTCAAAACCAAAAATAACATGTGGGAAGAAAATGATTAGTTTGGATTACTCCATTTAATGTGGACCGTGTGAAATATGATGCATTCCTTAAGCATCCAAATTGAATGTATTTCTTTCTAGTAATAATTATTGAATAAAATACTTTCTTGGTGGTTTGACAGTAATAATCATTGAATAGAATGTATCGTGTTCACTGAAAATATGGCTTAGTTTAGAACGGTTTCATGAATAGTTTGAACGAGCTCCAAAGAGCCCAATAAGTACATATCCTTTCATTCATTCTTTATGTACATTATTATCGCACTTTCTTAGTTATCGAGAATAATTATTATTGAATATAATTTCTTAGTTATCGAGAAAAATTATTATTGAATAGAATTTATATTATAGTGAAGACCATGTATTGGCTTTGGGATTTATGTACAGTTAAGGATTTGTTTCTTATTAACTCGTTCCATGGATACAATTGTTATGTTATTTTTTCTTTGTTATATATAGATTCAATGTAATTATGGAACTCCATAACCATATAAGCTGGTAATTGGGAGGCCCTGATCCATGTGATAATAATTCACACAATTTTTGTCATAGCGTTTTTCTCACAACTCCAATATTTACCAATTCTACATTGATATATAACTTTTATGAAAACATTACTCATTGTCTTGCATATAATAATATTTGGTGTTGTAGTTGGTGCTTATTATCATTCTATGTATCTCCACAACTAAGGCACTTAATGGTATTTTGTTGGATTGGCATTCGATTCATTAAGCATTATATTATTATGTATTCATTGCAAATATGTATATTGATGCATCAAAGATTTTTTATTTTGTTTTTGGCAAGAATGTGTTTGTTCTAGATTTAAGGAGTTCTTAATCTTGTCTTACTGTATTTGCATTCCTAATATTTGTTAATAGTTGTCGGAAATGAAGATGGCTTGCACCATTACCTTGTTGTCTATTACAAGGAATAACTCTCTATGGCTTGGGGTAAGACCACAACAGATGGAATGACATCCAAAAATCAACTTTGACCTCAAGTATGTTAGATAAATGGAAATTCCAACAAAAGAAAGGATAAAATCCTACCTCTTCCGGATGTCCGTAGGAGACCACTGTTGAGCTCATGATTCAATGCTTGATACCTGCAACTTGTCCTCAACATCCAAGATACACAAGCATATAGATAATATATGAAATGTTAGCATATAAACTAGCATAGTCCATCAACATGTATAACAAATTTACCCATGGAAAATAATACAAATACTTGTAACATATAATTGGACGAGAAACGAGTATTTCTATTATTATAATCGACAAAAGTACATAGGTGACAACTTTTTGTAACGACACTTGATGGAAGCAAGAAACTAAGAACCTCCACCTAGGCCTTCACCACTTCAATCCTCCATAAGGCAAGCTCATAAGTCTTGGGAGTAATTGGGTTCCTCCATCGCAAAATATGAAGAGCTTGGGGGATGAACACAAGAGAAGTTCAAACTTAAAGAACAAAAGGATGTAGACTCAATATGAGGCGAAATTTATCGAGAGTGTATTTGCTCTCAGCGTTTTCTCTCCCTTTCAAGGTTTGTGTAAATTCTAACCTTGTACAATATCTACTGCAAACTAATATTCATAAAAGAACAGAAAAGATACAATGGCAAATACAAACATTACATAGAGATTTTTCACCTGGAAACCCAAACCGGGAAAAACCGGCATATATTATATTCATACATTGTGTTACATTGTTTACAATACAATATACATATAGGGGCCAGCGGCATCCAAAACCCTAACCCAATGACTTGGATTAGTCCAAAACCCTAATTCCTTAACCGGAAATAGAAAACCATCGGCAAAAAACCATGTGCCGAAAAACCACCTAATATCATGTGGTCCCGGAAATATGTCATCCCGAAAAAAAAAAAATCGGGGGCACTGCCCCTGAACCCCCGCACAGGGGGCTCCGCCCCCCTGCACCCCCCTCTAACCCCCCTGCACGCCCGACACAGACGCTTAGACACAACTACTTGTGCAAAGAATAAAACACATACCCAACAGTTTGTATATGGCTCAATTTATAACCTTCAAAGGGAATTAAAGGGTCGAATTGGAGATTTTCCAGCATATGAAAGCCCAAAGGGTATGGATCTCGTGACTTGGCATGGAAAACCATTTTTTTTTTAATTTTGAGCACAAAACCCGATGTACATGGGTTGTAATGGAGTAATCTGCATATACGCAGGTTGTTAAACTGCAGCCCACGTATATGCACAAAAATTTGAATTTCTATCTTTGGATTGAGCAAAATGGGGGAATTGAGTCTATAGAGGGAAAGGGAAGGCCACCAAAGCATGATGCATAGAGTGTTGAATTTTTTTTTATAACAAATGCCCCCTAATGTGTGAGGTCAGAGTAGGAATCACAATGGCTGAAATACATTACCATTCCTAGAAGTGTAGTAAGGACCCAACTGGAGGAACTAGTCACTCGTCAGAATATTACAATACATATTGACTCTATACACATGGCTTCCAATCTGAAGTACACTGCAGATCCATGTGAATATATATAAGGAAATTGTTCATGGCCATGAGTAGGAAATACAAAGTAGGCATATGTCGTAGGCAGTCATAGTCACAAACAAGACACAATGGAGTCTGGTCTCAAAATCAACTGAATACATCTGTATACAATGAAGTACAATATGATCTTCCATGATAAATGAAGTCATATAGGTACCGGTACATTGAAAGCTAGCAGAAGGTATGAGGTGATTCTACTTGTGAACTAGAGGTCTTCTACACTAGTAGTTGATGGTGCAAGTCCACATTGTGTGAATAAAGGAGTTGACATCGAACACAATGAGAATTCCTTTGATTACCGATCATTGAGGTATACTGTTAAAAAATGCGAGATGACCCACTGATGATGAAAGTAGGCGTCAAGGAATCGAGTACATTCAACAAGTGTGAATAAAGGTGTTGAGATCAAACACTTGAGGAATCTATCAAGCAAGAGACATTGATGTATTCCCAACTGTCGATGGTGAGAGAACCTACCACTGATGACTGCAAGCCTCTAGGTACTCTTAAGACTCTAGATCTTGATTCCAGAATAGATGAGTTGGGGTCGATGGAAGGAGATCCGCTAAAAGGAGAGCATTAAGGAATCTCTCATCATCCAACATGAGGTACAAAGCTATACTTTGATAATTAGGAAGAACTCATAAGAACAAGATATGAACGAACCAATGACCATGTGTGTCTCTCGCGTGCACCAGATGCAAGTAGTACATGAAAGAGACCCTATGAATATCAACCAATAATGAAAAATGTCGACAGAGGCGAGGAATCCACAAATACAGTCTAATGGAATCCAAGACACTGCATGAATCCCAATGTGTGAATAGATTTATTGTCGTCGAATACAAGTGAAACCACCCAGTCAACAACTAATGAGCAGATGTCATCTGTTGGGTTCAAGTTCACCTACCAATGATGAAAGTAGGCCCAAGGTGCAAGGAAGGACCACAACTTCATGTGATTATGATATTCACTTATAAGGGAATGACTGACATGCAACATCAAGAATTATGAGGAATGGTTGACATGGGTTTATACTTCCTTTAAACCAGAGCATGAGACAAATGGATAACTCAGGAAACATAGACTCAGCACTGATGATAAACCGAAAGTTTGTGATTCTCCTCTTGTCAGCATGATAGACTCAGCATGCCACCCACCTATTCCAACTAGCTCCTCTTGTCCGGTTTTAGTTCAACACATTCTTCTGTACTTCTTTGTAATTGTGGTTTCTACACTTCTAGTGTTGTCTGAAGCCTTACACATCTTCCAGGTGGATATTGGTGTCCTCTCACCTAATCCGATTGGCTTATTTTGTATGTTTTCATGTCAACACATCTTGTTGTACTTCCAGGGCTGTTTTGGAGGCCCAAACAATGTTTTTTTGGCTCGCCACAGTCAAACTATAGACATAGTCAAATTTCGACAACATAATGTATAACTCTCTGAAAGACCTTTCCAACAGGCTATCATGTGCCTAAAACAAAGGTCGTATGTGAAAGTTATGACCCTGCAAAGTTGAGGTACCAACTTACCCATAGGGGCCCACATGAATTTTGGTGTTTCACCTCCTAGGGTTAGGTTTTTGGATGTCTAGGGTTTTGGCATTCATGAGTAATATCAAAAAGGCCTTTAGAGCCTCATTGTAATGATTCTTCTCAGACGGATGCATAGCAACCACATATCTTCTTAGAGATAGCTACCACCACTCAAGCAATTGTTTTAGTTTTGCAGTTTTACAGTTTCAACCTATTTCATTTATTCAATAGAAGATATTGTTCACTGGATATCTGTTTTATTCTTCATATCTCCGTGTTTATTGTATTCAATATGTTAATCAGTTTGTTTTTCTCCTAAATATGGATTAGTGGTATCAGAGCGGTCTACTCTTCATTTATTTTTTTGATGCATGTCCCCGACAAGATCTAAGTACAAGAAGTTGTGACTCGAACCAATCAATTCGTTGCAATATCAACCGCGCTAAGCCTGACAACAACCCATGGGGGATAGAAAGAAAATGATGGAGCATGAGATCTTATTAAAATGTTTTTCAAGGAATCCCTCACGTGACAAAGGAACAAAATGATGGACAACTTTGCACGGATCCTTCGACAACTTCCCACAGGAGAAGCATGTTCATCAAGCGGCCATGCAACCCCCTTCAAGGTACAAGTAAATTTTGATATTCCATTATTTGAAGGATTGATAGATGTGGATGCTATAGATAAATGGTTGAATGTGCTCAAAGGGTGTTTTTTGGTCCACAATTTTTTCGATAGGGAAAAGATTACTTTTTCACTCCTCAAGGTCGTCCCCCATGTTAAGGACAGGTGGGGTACTTACACTGATCAAAGGGCCATAGAGGAATCCATAATATTTGTGGTGGCCCCTACATGGGATTCCTTCTGGGACGCCATTAAAGAATAGTACTACCTTGTTGGAAGCTATGAGGACCAGTACACCAGATGGACCACCCTGCTTCAAGAAAGGGACCAAACAGTACCACATTTCACCAATATTTTCCATACCCAACACACCAAATTGGGTATCAAAGACTATGAGTGTCATCTGATGCTCAAATACTGCAGATGTTTTCATAGATACATTCAAATGAAAATTGAGTTTCTAGACATTACCTCATTGGGCATAGCTTATAGATACACTATCAAGATTGAGTAGAAATTTAAGCAGAAGAGGAGAGAGTTTGGATCTACAAACTCCTCACAACCAAAGTAGGGCAAAGGTAGACCAAACCCACACAACAAGGGACCGATCTGAGAAGGCCACTCTCAAGACAACCAGTCCAATATGCAACAAAATAATGGCAATGAGAAGACAAAGAAGGACATGGGAAAATGGTGTGAGTACCATAAAATCCCTTGGAACAACATTGAATAATGTTGCTCCGAGCAGTCACTCGTGGTCGAGTTGAAGGCTTCTGATTCAGAGGCTAATTCTGATTCTGAATCAAATCCCAAAGGAGGGAAGCAAATTCTCGATGTTGAACCTAGTGACACTATCACTACCACCAAAGTCCGGCCAAGAGAACCAGAAGAGAACACCTTTTTCACTCACAAATGTGGGTAAAGGGGGCTCCACTTCTTTTCATTGTTGATAGTGGCAATCAGAAGAACCTGATTTCAATAGAGTTTGTCAAGCGGTTGGACCTTCCAACGACACTACACCCACAACCCTACACCATGGGATAGTTTTGCCAAGGAAGATATCTTCGTGTCAGCCAACACTATCGTCTTCCCTACGACATCAAGCCTTTCAAAGATGAGGTATTGTGTGATATTTCTCCCCTTGAAGTTTGTGATGTTCTTTTAGGACTGTTAGCACAAATTCTTGCAATATGGTGTTTTCTTTTGGTTTCGGGCCCCTGGTGTAAATGCATAGAAGGGGGGTTTGAAAATTGGTCGAGTGTGTTTTATTCAAAGGCCGCAACCATGAGCGACGAGTGCAGCCCATAGAACAAGCCCATTTCGGGCTTAAAAATCAAGTGAGTGGGCACTTTGTCTTTCAACGGTGAGGATCCACAGAGGGGGTAGATCGATGGCCATCGGGTAAGTTTGGGTCGCAGAGTTGCACAGGGTCAAGTGCCTGAGCTCATCTCCTATGGCCAAACTCACGAAGTGATTAAGCCATTTCGGCTATCGATACTTCGGGAGAACAGAGGGTCTCTTCCTTCCACTGCATTTCAGATCCCCGAAGCCCGAAACGCTGAAAAGAGCCAGGACTGTTGATCAAGAGATGATCTAGGCCATCCATTCAATGGGACATGTGGCATGTGATCAAGCCATTTCGGCTATCGAGACTTCAGGAGAACATAGGGTCTCCTCCTTCCACTGCATTTTAGAACCCCGAAGCTCGAAACGCCGAAATCCCGAAAGCGCCTTTGAAGATAGGAACAGGGTCATAGCCCGTGGTCACTTGGGGGTGATAGAAAGAACTGTGCAAAGGGGGCCGAAGCACCGAGTTTAGCTGTAGAAGGGATCACCTCGTTCTCCAGAGACTAGTTCAGCTCAACCTTGATCTTGGTCCTTGCTAAAAATAAATGAAAGTGGATGGAGGTAGTTGAAACCTCGACTCACTTGTTAAATGCAAAGCATGGAGGTCTCAACATGCAGTCTGCCCGAGATAGTCTTGTATGCTGGTTTTCTCCAAAGAAGCCAGACCGAGTTCTCGTCTGACCAGAGGAGTCTGCACACACTATTTTAGCCTTTAATGTTTTAGCTACCTCCCCTACAAAGGCCATGTAAAGTTAAGGTGACGTCTAACAAAGGAGTTCAAGTCAGATTTGACTGAGGAGACGCCACACCTTGGAAGTTCTAAGACGCCTCTGTTGGGCGAAGGTTTAGGAGTATATTTACTCAGTTTTTATATTTTTGTAGGTATCGATGGTTGATCTAGGCTCCCGACTGTAAAGTTTTGATGAAGCACTGGTTGCTTTGGTTATGTATTGGCACTTGAGACTTCTTGCCTTATGAATGTTAGCCTCTTTCCATATCTCTATTTACACTGTGTTAGAACTGCTCGGAATTGGAGAATCCAGTTGAGTTGCGCCATTATAGGATGATGTATGTTGGATCACTGTAATGGTTTCATTGTTTCTAATCAGTCCTTGTATTTTCTCAATGCTGAACGACTTGGAATTGGAAGATCCAGTCAAGTCACCTTTCAGTTCCCCGAAACTCTGAACCAAGAGGATCTTGTGTTCTGAGTTTTTCCTCTTCAAGCTGTCGAAAGGCCTGATGCCCAAGGAATTCTTGCTTGCTCCCCTTACCAAGTCTTCCATCTTCTCATTTATAATCAACCCACTGATTGAAATTAGATCAAGACCTCTTCTGTTGTTACATACCAGCCACGGTATTCTGAGTTAGAGCGATGTCTTCCTGGGCCTCTATCCATTCGATCACCCCATTAAAATTATTCGTGACAAAAAATGATGGGCATTGGGCTCTTCTCCTATCACAATCCAGGAGTGACTTCCGATGCTAACATTTCTGGCACCGTTGTCAGGGACGAAGTTGAAGATTTTCCCCAGGATTGAACGACATTGACTCTCTAATTCTGAAGGTGCATCAGGCATCAGAGCCCTTGAAGATTGCTACTATGCACCTAGTGACTCCACTGTGGTGAATCCACTATTTCCACTTCAATGTTTAAGCTATGGATACTTTTAGCACACCTGAAAGTTGACCTAGAGGATATTTTTCGAGAAGGTTTCAACAACTGATTTCTCAACTTGAGAAGTTTCCTGGGAGGACACAACATTAGGATCTAGCCTCTGATGGTGAACAAAGACTAGACACATTCAAAACTACGCATCTTTCACCTAACGACTCCATGATTTGAGGATCGGTCAACGAATCCACTAGCTCAATATCGAAAATATCTTAGCTCAAAGGTTGGCTTTCTGTGACTTTTCCCAGATAGTTGGTTTTCCTAATCCCCTACCAGATAGAGATGAATGGGAAGATATCCTCCCTGAATTTCAAGCAAAAATTTCAGAGATACTAGCTGAGCATTTACTCAACTTTCATGAGGTTATTCATCGACTTAATATCATGCATGAAGATGTCTAGATTAAGATTTTTAAGTATTCATTGAAGGGAGTTGCTCTCGATTGGTGTCAATCTCTTCCCACTGCAAGCATCCATTCTTTGACAGGTTTTCATACAACTTTCAATTCATTTTGTAAAGATTACTTCCCAGCTGAGTGTTTGTATGAAAACTGTTGTGATGAGTTTTATTTTCTTCATAAAGCCTCTGCTGGCCCTGAAGACCATGTTTGTGATGAAGCCTTTACTATGGAGGAAAGAATTTGCTATGAAAATCTAGAGGCGTTGGATGATATTAATTATGTTAGCACGGAAGCATCTAACGTCATTTTAGATACATCCGTTCCTTTAGATGTTCATAAGGATCAACATACCTCTTGTGAGAATTCTGTGTTTATAGAGAAGATGTTGTCTATAGTAGATGGCTCTCCTAGATATAGGGTTGAAGCAAATGTTCCTAACATCCCGACTTATGATGACAAAGACCTTCCATTTTTTAAAGAAGAGATGGTTTTGGAAGAGGATTCTTCTTTTTTCCTCCAAGAAGTTGCCCATGATATGTTTTTACCTAGGATTAAAGAGAAAAATATTATGTATGAACAACCAGAAGCAACAGTTACCGATGTCCCTGAAATGGGTATTTTTGACAGTTATATTCTCGATGGGATCACTATTCTGGAGGTTGATCATAGAAAGGAAGGGAAACCCTTTTTTGATTAATATTCTAGTGATGATGAGTAGCAAGCTTATTCTACATTTGATCACTATGAAGACACTGACCAACATGACATCAAGCGGAGCTTTCCCATGATCCCTATTTATGATGAATATGAATCCGATCCTTGGGAGAACCATGGAGAAGAGGAGGAGGAGCCGAAGATGCAGTTTAAAGAATGCATAGAACTAGTCAGTGCGCAGCCACTGCCAGAGATCAGTTAGCCTACATCAAATATCCACCCACCTGTGCTTACCAGAGATATTCAACCACACGTGAACAACTGTGTAGTAAAGAAGGCTGCCTTGTTGGTTGTGGAGCTTGATTATCTTCCTGATTCAGAGGTCCTTGATTTCATCCGTGTTTATACCCCATGAAGTATTTACACCCCAGAAGTATGTACACTCTTCCACACGGGGGAGTGCAGAGGGGGGTACCCCCTCTGCGAGGTCCGGGGGGCCTATCCCCTCGGCTGGGGGGTCTGGGGGAAAGCAGGGGTTCGGGGGCGAAGCCCCTAAAGAAAAATTGCCTTGTAAAAGTATATTGTAATTTCATTGTAAATCTGAGCCATTCATTATAAGGTCGCAGATCTAACGGTAGATATTATGTTAGGGTTTTTTGCCCTAGAAGGCAACCCTCTTTTATGAGGGAAATGTATTATGGCTAGGTGTGATGGTGAATATTGTATTATGAGAGAGGAGACTATGAGAGAAAGAAGAGGAAGTTACAGCGGGTCTTGCTGTAGGTTGTATCCCTTCATTTGCTGGATAATAATAAAGGAAGGTCCTGGCAATTTCTCTGGTGGACGTAGCCCACACTGGGTGAACCACGTAAATCTGTGTCTCTCTTGT
>JZKD02S1698904.1:690929-702171 GCA_000966675.3 Picea glauca
GTAATTTCATTGTAAATCTGGACTGTTCATTATAAGGTCGCAGATCTAATGGTAGAGATTATGTTAGGGTTTTTTGCCCTAGAAGGCAACCCTCTTTTATGAGGGAAATGTATTACGGCTAGGTGTGATGGTGAATATTGTATTCTGAGAGAGGAGACTGTGAGAGAAAGAAGATGAAGTTACAACGGGTCTTGCTGTAGGTTGTATCCCTTCATTTGCTGGATAATAATAAAGGAAGGACCTGGCAATTTCTTTGGTGGACGTAGCCCACACTGGGTGAACCACGTAAATTTGTGTCTCTCTTGTATTGTGTGTCTTCTATGTTTTGTTTCTGCATTTGTTTTATTTTATTGCTCCACGGTCCTATTTTTCTAACATGCCTGTCACCCATTTTTTGGAGTTTTCCACTGGTCCTATGAGCCTATGAAGGAATACATGGATTTGTATTTCCTTCGCAATTTAGAGCCACCCTATTTCATCTCGACTTCAACCTGTAAGGAGGAGTCGAAGAGCGTAACCATTCTGCTGTCATGATTACACCATATGTTGGTGATCATCGACATAAGGAAGGAGCTTCTATTCAGGAAGTTGCTTGATTGGCTATGGTGGAAGTTTTCTTTCACTTAGACCCATGTAAAGGAATTTATTAGTTTAGGACCGTACATAAATAAGCTCCTCAGAGCATGTGTGTTTATCTTTTATTTTTCACTTATCAACATGTATTTTTAAGTAGGGTGTTTTGAGCTCGACTCCATAGCCCAACAGCAAGGCACTGAAGCTGCAAATGAGTTCTTAGAGCATCGCAGGGATGACTCTATCCCCTATGGAGCCTAATGTTAGCGCAAATTCTTGCAAGATGGTGTTTTCTTTTGGTTTCAGGCCCCTGGTGTAAATGCATAGAAGGGGGGTTTGAAAACCGGTCAAGTGTTTTTTATTCAAAGGCCGCAGCCATGAGCAACGAGTGCAGCCCACAGAACAAGCCCATTTCAAGCTTAAAAATCAAGTGAGTGGGCACTTTGTCTTTCAATGGTGAGGATCCACAGAGGGGGAAAATCGAAGACCATCGGGTAAGTTTGGGTCATAGAGTTGCACAGGGTCAAGCTCCTGAGCTCATCTCCTATGGCCAAAATCATGAAGTGATTAAGCCATTTTGGCTATCGGCACTTTGGGAGAACAGAGGGTCTCCTCCTTCCACTACATTTCAGATCCCCGAAGCCCGAAACGCCGAAAATAACCAGGACTGTTGATCAAGAGATGATCTAGGCCATCCATTCAATGGGACACATGGCACACAATCAAGCCATTTCGGCTATCAAGACTTTGGGATAACAGAGGGTCTCCTCCTTCCACTGCATTTCAGATCCCCGAAGCCTGAAACGCCAAAAAGAACTAGGACAATTCATTAAGAGATGATCTAGGCCATCCATTCAATGGGACACGTGGCACGTGATCAAACCATTTCGGCTATCGGGACTTCGGGAGAATAGAGGGTCTCCTCCTTCCACTGCATTTCAGAACCCCAAAGCCCGAAACGTCGAAATCCCGAAAATGCCTTTGAAGATAGGCATAGGGTCACAACTCGTGGTCACCTGGGGGCGATAGAAAGAACTGTGCAAAGGGCCAAAGCGCCAGGTTTAGCTGTAGAAGGGATCACCACGTTCTTCAGAGACCATTTCATCTTGACCTCGATCTTGGTCCTTGCTAAAAATAAATGAAAGTGGATGGAGGTAGTTGAAACCTCGGCTCACTCGTTAAATGTAAAGCATGGAGGTCCCGACAGGCAGTCTGCCCGAGATAGTCCTATATGTTGGTTTTCTGCAAAGAAGCCAGGTCGAGTTCTCATCTGACTAGAGGAGTCTGCACACACTATTTTATCCTTTAATGTTTCAGCTACCTCCCCTGCAAAGGCCATGCAAAGTTAAGGTGACTTCTGACAAAGGATTTCAGGCCAAATTTGACTAAGGAGACACCACACCTTGGAAGTTCTAAGACACCTCTATTGGGCGAAGCTTTAGGAGTATATTTACTCAGTTTTTGTATTTTTATAGGTATCAATGGTTGAGCTAGGATCCCGACTGTAAATTTTTGATAAAGCACTGGTTGCTTTGGTTATGTATTGGCACTTGAGACTTCTTGCCTTATGAATGTTATCCTCTTTCCATCTCTCTGTTTACACTATGTTAGAACTGCTCGGAAGTGGAGGATCCAGTCGAGTTGCACCATTATAGGATGATGTATGTTGGATCACTATAATGGTTGCATTGTTTCTAATCAATCCTTGTATTTTCTCAATGCTGAACGACTTGGAATTGGAAGATTTAGTCAAGTCACCTTTCAGTTCCCTGAAACTCTACACCAAGAGGATCTTGTGTTTTGAGTTTTTCCTCTTCAAGATGTCAAAAGGACTAATGCCTAAGGCAGTCTTGCTCACTCCCCTTACCAAGTCTTCCATCTTCTCATTTATAATCAACCCACTGACTAAAGTTAGATCAAGGCCTCTTCTGTTGTTACATACTAGGCCCGATTTTCTGAGTTAGAGTGATATCTTCCTGGGCCTCTATCCATCTGATCACCCCATTAAAATTATCCGTGACATAAAATGATGGGCATTGGGCTCTGCTCTTTCTGCAATTCAAGAGTGACTTCCAACGCTAACAAGGAAAACCATATTTTTGGAAGTGTCATTCTGTGTATGAGTCTAGACCCCACAATGTTATTATTACTTTGGGTAGACAATTGTACAGGATACTAGAGGTAGCATCGCCTACTGCTATTTCTTTAATCTCTATTAAACAATGCAGTAAGGTCGTTTCACAAACCGAGAATTTTGTCTTCTTTGTGATCCGTGCTCACAGTAAGTAGAAGGTTGTCACCACATCTGTGGCCTCTACACATAGCCTCTCTTTGCAACAGAAGAAAGTGGACAGGATCGTGTAATAATACATAGGCATCTTCTCCTCACCCACCGGGGTACCGATGCACTGCCAAGTCAAGCATCCAATTGATCTAACCCCCTGTGCACCTCTACCTAATGGACCAGTCTATCATCGCTCGCTGATGTAAAATGATGAAAATAGGCATTGGATCCAAGAGCTTCTTCAAAAGGGGCACATCAAACCCAACTCCTCCCCTTGCAGAAGCCCAATTGTACAGGTGCAAAAGAAGGACAAGTATTGGATACTATGGATTGATTACAGAGCCTTAAACAAAATCACAGTCAAGAACTGGTACCCAATTCCTTGGATTGATGACCTTCTTGACCAACTCAAGGGGGAAAAGTTCTTCAGCAAGATTGACCTAAAGTCTGGCTACCACCAAGTTCCCATCGAACCAACTGATGTATGGAAGACAACCTTCAAATATAAATAAGGTCTCTTCGAATGGATGGTCATGCCCTTTGGCTTAACAAATGAACCAACCACTTTCATGAGGTTTATGGATGATGTATTGAGACCCTTCACCAACTCCTTTGTGGTGGTATATTTGGATGACTTCCTCATCTTCAACAAAACTTGGGAGGAGCACATGTGGCATATTCAAGAGGTTTTGAGCACTCTGCGGCAACACAAGGTATATGCCAACTTGGAAAAATTCTCTTTTGAAATGAATAGGGTTCAATACTTGGGCTAAATTGTTGATGAGCATGGAGTACATGTTGATCTAGCTAATATCCAAGTAATCTGTGACTGGCCAACCCCGACCATACTAACCAATATTTGGAGCTTCTTGGTACTAGAAAACTTCTATTGATGGTTCGTGTTGGGATTATCCCATATTGCATGGGCCCTCAACGAGGTGACCAAGGGTGGTGGCATAGAAAAGTTCATTTGGGGGAAGGAACAACAAAGAGAATTCGATGATTTGAAGCATCGCTTGTTCTCAGCTCCAGTACTCTCCTTGCCCGATCTACAACAACCGTTCGAGATTGAGACTAATGCATCTAACTATGTTGCAGACACAGTTCTCACTCAACAAAATCATCCAATGGCATACCATAGTGAGGCACTCTTAGACACTGTCTAGAAATACCCCACCTATGACAGGGAAATGTATTCCATTGTAAAAGCCTATCATTAATGGAAAAATTACATTCTAGGAAAGCAGACGATCATACACATTGATCACAAGCCTCGACAATTCATACAAACATAGGGGAAATTGCAGAATGACCGCCATCAAAAGTGGTCCACCTACATGTAGCAGTTCCATGTCAACATCAAGTATAAGACATGGATCTCAAATCATTTCATTGATTGCCTCAATCGACCTCATGTGGCAGTACTCACCAGTGTGCTCCATTCCTATGGACATGAGGCATCTGAGTGGCCCCAACTTTATCAACAAGATCTAGACTTCTCCACCACCTATAAGCTCTTGAGTATAAGCACGATTGTCATTGATTTTCACATTCAAGACAAACTATTATGCCATCTGGGCCATATTTGTGTTCCTACAAGTGAGCATGCAAAGATGATATGGGAAGCCCACTACAGTTAAGTGGAAGGACATTTTGGTGTGGAGAAAACTCTGTTCATTCTTCAAAAACATTTTTATTGGCAAAAACTTTGATAGGAAGTCATCAAGTATATAATATCTTGCATTGCATATTCCATTTCCAAGACAGAAATCAAGAATCAAGGCTTATACACCCCTCTTCCTACTCCTGAGAAGCCATGGAAATCCATCTCAATGGATTACATGTCTGTCCTTCCATCCACCACGTAAGGAAATGACTATGTATTTGTGGTTGTTGATCAGTTTTCAAAGATGGCCATCCTCACAGCTTGCAAGAAGAATATCACAACAGTTGATGCTGCCAATATATTCTTCGAACGAGTGTGGGTCCATTTTGGGATACCACAGACCTTCATCTCCGACCGGGACAACAGGTTCCTCAACACATTTTGGTCGAGTCTCTGGTCATTGTTGGACACCAAGCTCACTAAATCCACTGCTTTCCACCCCCAAATAGATGGCCAAACAAAGGTCATCAATCGAATGATTGTGCACATCCTACGCATGTACAACTCTAAGAATCCACGTACATGGGATGAAAGTCTCCCCTATGTTCAACATAGTTACAATAGGGATCTCCATAGCTCCACTGACCATAGCCCATTTCAGGTGGGGCTGGGATTCCAACCCTTAGGTCCCATTGATGTTGCACTACCTCTTTCCACCACACATACAAACTCTTACCATTTCTAGTCTAAGACTAACAAATCCACCAGATTCATTGAGTATATTCAACACATCCGCCAACAGGTCCAGGATATTTTGCAGAAATCCAATGCTAAGTACAAGACACACAATGATCAACACAGGGTACTGCACAAGTTTCAAGTTGGAAACAAAGTCTGGTTACATTTGCAGAAGGAGTGTCTCACAAGGCCCCATTAGAAGCTCCTCCCACTTCGCTATGGGCCTTACACTATCACCAAGGCTGTGGGTAGCAATTCTTTTGAGCTCAACACTCCACCCTTCCTTGGCCTGCACCCAGTGTTCAATGTGGACCTAATTCGACCATATTTTCTACCATTACTGAACACCTCAAAGATCGCAGAAAAATTGATACCAACAGAGCTCAACCCTGATTACCTGGAACAATCATCCACTGATTAGATAGTGAACACACAAGTCAAGGGAACTTTCCAACAAAGGATCCAACTTTATTGGGTTGTCAAGGCAGGGCAACTCCTACACCAAAGCAAGTGCCTCACCCGGGGCCAAATCTAGTAGAAGTTTCTTCACCTGATGGGGGAACTCAATGCAATGGAAACCATTACTTCCTAAGGGGGAAGGATTGATCTAGGTGGATATTGGTGTCCACCCACCTATTCCAGCTGGCTCCTCTTGTCCATTTTTAGTTCAACATGTTCTTCTATACTTATTTTTAATTGTGGGTTATACACTTCTAGTGTTGTCTGAAGCCCTACACATTTTCCATGTGGATATTGGTGGTCTCTCACCTAATCCAACTAGCTTATTTTTTATGTTTTCATATCAACACATCTTGTTGTACTTCCAAGGTCGTTTTGGAGGCCTAAACAATGTTTTTTTTGGCTCGCCACAGTCAAACTGTAAACGAAGTCAGAGTTTGATGATGTAATGTGTAGTTCTCTGAAATACCTTTCCAACGTGCTATAACATGCCTAAAAATAAGGTCGGATGCAAAAGTTCGACCCCAAGAAGTTGAAGTACCAACTTACCCATAGGGGCCCACATGACTTTTGGCGTTTCACCTCCTAGGGCTAGGTTTTTGGATGTCTAGGGTTTTGGAATTCATGAGTAATATCAAAAAGGCCTCTAGAGCCTCATTGTAATGATTTTGTTGAGACAGATGCGTGTAGTAGCCACATATCTTCTCAAATATAACTACCACCATTCGAGAAAGTGTTTCAGTTTTGTAGTTTTAAAATTTCATCCTATTTCATTTATTCAATAGAAGATATTGTTCATTGGATATCTATGTTATTCTTCATATCTCTATGTTTATAGTATTCACTCTGTTAATCAGTTCGTTCCGCTCCTAAATCAAGATCAACAAGAGGCATCAATCAACTCTCCATAGGGACTAGAAGAATAACCAGTCAGAAGAGACTAAATCTAAGTAATGAGTATAGCTTCCTAAGGATATACTAAACCCAAACCTTTAATGAATGGACTAAAAAACTCATGCTATGTTTAAAGGTGACATGACTATTGTCGATAGGAGACATTATTCCTTTCCCACCCTTTTTTTTTGTTTTTTAAATGGAGACAAATGGTATGATACAAGAGAGGAAACAAGTGTCATGAGAAAGTCAACAAATTCCATGCCATGGAACATATTCATGCACGATGTAAGGGAACACATGTTGGATATGGACACTCGGGGGGATGTTTCCTATTAGGGTAAAGGGTGTCAAGCTGCAAAGGATATATGGAAGGAACTGCTTGGCGAATGTTGAGATTTGTTGGGGGAATTAGGCTTATAACGAGAAAGTGGGAGCCAACAGTAGACTCAACAATGCGTAGGGTGATAAAATGAAATTACAACTTGACATTTCTAGTAATGTTATTTTTTGTAGATTTAGTCGCCTGGGCCTAAAAAAGCATAAAATGATACCAAGGATAACTCTTCTATCCAATGGTGACTAGAGTATTCCTTTTTTTTAATTAGTTTTTTGGTCTGGAAAAGGGTTAAACTTATACCGAAATAGATGTCCTTTCAAATCAAATTAACGGGTGTGAAAGAGACAAGCTCACTCATCAATCTTTTCATTTTAAGGAGTCTGAAAAGAGATTAACTAAGACTCTAGTATGTTGTTCTGAGCAGCACATAATGGAGGGAGTCCCCTAGGTAGTGGTCAAAATGAGATTGAGTAAGAAGAATGAGGTTCAAACACAAAGTCGTAACGAGACTACAAGGGACAACCAAACCTATAGAGTAAATTTTGCATGGGCACCAAATGGAAAAAGTGTTCTAACTAGGGTACCCAAGTTTGGAAAGTCTCTACCACTTAATAACGACACTTCTAGTAATAGCGAGAATGTTTCGTGTCCCTAAAAAATGGGTTCATACCTAGGGCAGATGAAGCGTGGTCATAGGAAAATGAAAAAATGCAAAGGTGAGGTGAAAACCTATCTTATATGCCAGTGACAATATATGCTTTTCGAAGGCACAAATAGTCTAAATAGCATGGGAAATTCATTATATCTTGAAAAAACCACTTCCAACCAAGTCTGATATTGCATGATTGGTCCATATGGTTTCAGAAATAGGAAAAATAGGGTGAAAACTATACAAAGTGGGTAAAATGTTTCTATAAATAGTAAAAATAACAAGTTTTACCATGTCATTTTGAGTTTTTTACCAACAGAGTGATTTCAAGGCCATTTCACCCATGATCTTCCAGTGATGATTCCGAGATCTACAGTCAACGAAATTGGAAACTGTCTAGACCAAGTAAGTGCCCATCCCATGCTTTTCCATTTTCATGGTTTAAATTTTAAATCTAGTCTTCAAATTTTTAGTTTTGGAGGTCGTAAATTGGGAAAAAGGGTGTACACAAGATATAGTTCATCGGGTCGTGTATACAACCCCATGTACATGGGAAAAAGTGAAGCTTTCCCACATATATTGAGCCCTATATGCGATCGTTCAAATGGTAGCCTGTGTACAACTCTGTGAACATGTTTTTTTAAGAAGAATCACTGAAAATATTGATGTTTCCTTTGCAGGATGGTGATTGAATATTGGATGGAAAGAGCGCACGAGGATGTTGATGTAGCAGTAGAAAGATATTTGAGGGCCCAACAATCATTGCAAAGATGTAGGTAGATTGTTTGCAGTAGGTAGATTGTTTGCAAGTTTACTGATCCAAATTATTTTGAGCATGAAATGAGAGCGAAGATATAAAAAATAAATATACAGAGATATTGCACGAGAGCCAAGAATATAACAAAGATATATCAGATATATAACAAGAGGCATAGATATACAATAATACATAATTTAAATTAATGAGCGAAATGTATAGAAATGTAAAAATACAGAGTGAATGAACTCACTAGAGTGGTGGCAACTTATCTTTGAGAAGAGATGTGACGGCTACACTCATTCTCAAGAAGACAATGTTTCTTTAAAATAAGGTCGTATGCGAAAGTTATGACCCCAGGAAGTTGAGGTACCAACTTACCCATAGGGACCCACATGAATTTTGGTGTTTCACGTCCTATGGTTAGGTTTTTGGATGTTTGTTGTAGGTGAATCCTCCTGCGGACAAGCAGATTCCCTCTTGGTCTCTAGACTCCTAAGGCCAAGACAGAAAAGTTCTTAACATGGACATTGACATCCTTTTAGATATAATCAAGCTAACATACGAAGGAGAAGAAGAAATATATGTACCTTATTAACGACGTTTGTCCCTGCAAAGTCTAGGCTGAGCTTCGATCCTAAGCTCCCTGATAGGTCCTATAGAACAAACAAAGATACGATGGACTTCCTACTCTACTATGATTAGCTCAAACATAGATCCATCTACTGCAGAAAAACTCATATGGAATGAGCATAAGTTTGAAAGAAATAGGCCAAGCATTGATTATTAATGAGAACAAGTAAAAGTACTTACAATCCTTTGAATGAAGGTGCAACAGCTTCTTCCAGTTCTCCTTGTCCAACCCATTTTCTCAAGTAATCTACACTGATTGCTTTGATGACATTTCACTCATGAGATCATAAGTTTCACATCTCCAATCTTTTCCATGTACCTTTCAAGATGAGAAGTCCTCATTATATAACCTTGGAGAGGCCCAACCACTTGAGAGATATTTGGGATAAGTTGAGGATTCCTCTCCTTCAGTTAAGGATCTTCCCTAATATCATGCCTTGACCATCTATTTGAATCCAACTACCTTCAGGAGTTGAGGGATTCTTCCTTGATTTGCCTCAACAAACCCAAAATTTTATAAAACAAGGGTAGTGCTCCCCCAAAAGGGTGCACAGGGTTCTCAAACACTCCCCCAAAGAGGCTCAGGGAGTGCCAACACTCCCTGATAGTGGATAGGGGAGCACTCCTATCCAAAATTCATTTTTTAGTGGCTCTTTTAGTGTCAAAAGGTTTGTACTCCCTTTCAAGTGACTTCTCTTCTTCAAAATTAGTCTTTGGTGTGTCTTAAATATCTTTGTGATGTCCTTAGAGGCACGACATGGGCAAGATGGCAGCATGATGTTTTTTGACACTTGCAACACTTGTAGTCAAGATGTGAAACTTGCGGACAAGATGTGACACTTACAACACATGTAGTGATGACACTTGTGACACTATCAGAGTGAGTAATTTTGATGTGTAACAGATTGTCCTCCAAAGTATGAAGTTAGAAGACGATGCTAACTGAAGTACTTTGTAAACTTTTTCGAACAAGAGTATGGATGCATAGAAATTGGAAAAAGCTGCACACAACCATCAAACAAATATTATGATATGTTTCAAAACCTAAGGCAGGCATACCTATGCTTGAGTGATAAATACTTTTTAGGTATGGCTGCCATAAAATACACTGCGGATCCATAATTATATTGAAAAAATGGTATAGCCACTACAGATACAATGTGGATCTATACTCCTATGACATGAAATGATCGTATCCACGAAGAATACATAGTGGATCTACGAGATGACAAGACATTGCCATGACAAATACAAAGTGGATCTATATAACAGTATATGTGTCATAGTTCAAAAGAACTCCTTCACAACCTGGGCAAAGTATACATAAGAGTGAAAACTCAACCCAGGGTCCTCTTACCAATCCTGATGTAGTACGAATCTAACCTTGTGAATAGATGTCCTGATATCAAACATGGAAGAAACCACTTGATTACCGTTCAAGGATGTAAACCGTTAACAAGCATGAGGGAGATCACCTTTGATGTCAATGATTCCCAAGGTACTCTAGTACATTCCAACGAATTCAAATGTATGAGCTAAAGTCGAACATCTGTGGAATAATCCGATCAGGGGTTAATGATTTAAACCCACTGTCGGACGCGAGGAGGCCTGTCATTGAGGGTTGCAGGTCCCAAGGTACTAACTGGTTTCTAAGTCTAGTTCCTGGATAATGTGTTGAAGTCGACAGGAATAAACTCATCGAGGGAGGGCCTTGATGTATCCCCCATCAATGACACGAAACTAACACAGAGATGTAATTGGTAGATCAAATTAACATGAACTGACACGGGTATTGAAACAAGATATTTATGATGGCTGACTCTCGAGGCAGATACTTCCCTTGAACACTGAGGCACAACAACAGAAACATGACATGGACCAAAACATGATGATGTAGTGTATGTTGTGACTTTCGTCAGGTGACCCAAAGGAGTAAAAAAAAATTAGAGGATTGGTTCAATGTAGAGGTTCAGTGGAGCAAAATGCGGGAAAAGAGAAAGTGTCATGTTCAAGGGCGATTGTAAGGGCTACTGGTAATATTATCAAAAAATGCTTGGCTTGCTTCCTTCAATTTTCCCCCCATCCATATAGACGAGTACCTCTTTTAAATTTAATGAGCTCGAGGAGGGTAACACATGCTCGATATGACTCACCTTTGATAATTCCCTCTTCCTTTGTTTAGCAAAATGGAAGAAGTAAGGGTTTGATCCCATATGGGCCCTTCAATGTATGATTGTTTAACGAGTCTAGAGAAGGTAAACTCAGTGGTTTTTCATATTTAGAGAGTCTAAAAACAACTTAAAGACAAC